>CAVLJG010000005.1:63920740-64195798 GCA_963669975.1 Acanthoscelides obtectus
CCCCATTCTCGCGGGCCATCTCAATGGCTGCTAAATCTCTCGACTGTGTGGTGTGTCCATCTAAAACCAAAAGCACTCTATCCTCTTTTGAAGGTGTAACTGCAGCAATGAAATGTTGTAACCAAGTAACAAACAAATCGGCGTTAGTGTAACCAGTATCCGATATTTCGACCATGATCCTGGGGGAGCTCCATCTGCCAGCTCTGGCGCCATACTTTTCCTCTTGAAAATTACCATCGGTGCCACGTATTGACCTGCAGCACTTGCGCAGCATACGAATGTAGTATTCACACCTCTTTCGCCGCTAGCTATGACACCAACCTGCGATTTTCCTTTTTTTGCCAGCACTTTCTGACATCTTTTTTGTACGGTTCGTCGACATTGTATATTTTCGGAGCAGTCAAAGCATGATCGACAACAAGTTTTTCTAAGATATTGAAAAACTCCTGAACATTGCTTCTGTTGAAACCTTTACACCGTGCGATCGAAGTTGATTCTAGTTGTCTCAAGGAAAGTTGTGGATGGCGACTCATAAAGCTATAAAACCATTTTTTTCCAGCCATCTTTGTGATTTTATTAAAATTATGTTTAAGACCATTGCGTTCAGCGAATTCAAAGGCAGCCTTTCTTATTTCTTGAATAGTCACTCCAAAAAAAATTGACTCCTAAATGTTGGCTTTGGGATATTGTATTGGCGACAAACCTCATTAAAACCTATGTTTCCCTCACGAAAAATATTTAAGGCTGCTTTCATCATCTATAAAAAAAATAAAAAAGTAAAAAAACTGTTACTACATAGCTTCCGTAATCGTACCAGTATAAATTGCCTTAATCGTACCGGTACGATTTAGGCAATCTCTAATGGTACGATCAAGGCAACTGTACACCAAATAAATAAACATAAAGTTTTTCTGGAAATAATAGAAATAAGGTTATGTTTAAAGTTATCAAAAAGTGTATAAAAGTTGTTAATCTTAAAGGCATACAATAGATTTTAGGCTTAGTCAACTAAAATATCCAAAACTACTAACGGTAGGTCAACCAAACTTTATATCACATTGCCGCACAAAATAAAACGTTATACGTCGGGAGCGACACGCGCTACTGTCAAACTTTTGCTGGTATTACTGGTTGCCAACTTTAGGGTTTCTAATTGTGGTGAAAGATGTTTTACACATATATAAGCATAATATCTGAAATATCGACAAGGTACGATTAAGGAGCCAGTACGATATAGGCGACTTTCCCCTACTATTTTCTTGAAAAAATACTTGGGCGTCTAGGGACGGCGCAGTTCTAGACCCCCTGTAAATCCACCCTTAGATTAGCTATGACAATTTTGACACCACCATGTAATATGGATAAAGCAATTCATTAGGAACAGGTAAGACTAGACATATACCCTACTAATAATTGCTAACAAACACGAAACCTCATTGTGATATATGTGTCAAAATTATAATGACATACATATATGTAATGGCAAATGCAATGCAAGACATGAGAATCAGGCCCCTGAAGGTAGAAAGAAAGCAAGGGGAAGAGCAAAGAAAATTAAGTTGAAGGTATCATTATCTGTAAGATTAATAATTTTCTGGTATGAAATTCCACACCCAATAATGATGATGTCGAATATCCTTTCTCTAGTTCTATTACATTATTACCAATGCCACTTACATATTAATTTGATAAAATTTTGTGTCAGGTATAATAAATCTAAGTTCTAGCATATAGTGCTACTCGTATTACCATAATTGACCACTGTGAGAGTGAAAACATCATGCAATATTACTAGTTTGTTCAATGGTAAGTAGACCATATCTATTATAGTACCAGATTCGGCGGCATCTAGCGGCCACAGTGGTGATCGGCACGGGTATTACGTATCTTGAAACGTGACCTTATATCGATTTTCTTTTACCATCTGTTTTTTTTTGACATTACATAATACATATGTAGGTTTTTCGACTAGATGTTAACTTAGCACTAGCTGATGGACACTTTTGTAAACTCATTTTGTAGCTGTATGTGTTGCCCAAACGTCATGAGGCTTCAGTTATCAATGTTTGGCTATGATGTGACGTAAAATCTGCTTCATAGATGGCATTACTGGAGGTAACAGCATAGTGATGATTTGTGTGCTAATAATATGTGATGATGACCTTTCTATTGGATTCTTGTCTCAAATACACATTATACTTGAGATTCAAAGCTAGAAATTGGTTGTACATCAACTTTTTCTTATCCATTCTGGAAATTACATATGCAAATTTGCTGACTTTTAAAAATGAGAGAGATAAGAAATAATTATATTGACTGTACACTGTCGAGTTACAAGTCATATACATACATGCTAACAGTAATTACACACAAGGCGGGCGCGGTGGTGATTTTCCGTAATTCTCAAAGTTTTTGAAAACAAAAAAAAAACGTAAAAAATCGTAATTCATAACTGAACATAACATGTCTTCCGAAAGGACAACATATAAATAACCGGTAGTGCACAGCTAATAGATATTATACTTCATTGGCAGCGTATTGAAAAATGATTTAATCACACAGCAAATATCACTGATTTTATACACAGACAGACCAATACACACAATCATCCAGATGTGATCGTGCTATTCCAACCAAGTAACCAACTTTCTTCTCATGGTGCGTTTCTATGCTTGCCAAGGCTTGACAAGCAACCACAAGGCACAAGCATCCACAAACCTCGCTTGGCATTTGGAAGTCGTTTACACGCTTGTGAATGCGTCAGTGTGCTACGTACATCCAAGCATGGCGGACACCGCACTTGTATCGGCTATTACGTTTGGTTTAACCTACTTTTATTTCAAATATAAGCAAAGTGAAACAAAATCAAGGAAAGCCCGACGACCACGAAGATGGTGGATGATAAAGATTCATAGAAATCGTACCAGGTAACTAATAAGTTTTTCAGTTTATTTATTTATTTTATACTTTATTGTACACTGTAGTTATTAGGATTTCCAAGGTACATGATATATAATTAACAGTGAAAAGTACAATGGGCGGCCTTATTGCTAAAAGCAATTTCTGCCAGGCAACCTTTTTACCTATGTCTATTATGTTATCCCACAATATATAATTATTATGTAGGTAGGTATATTAAAGTGCAATAAAGTATATAAATAAAAAATAAATTTACATAATAATTGCTTTAATTTGTTACAACCAATTTATAGAAGATAAATTTAATGAACTTCTATATGAACCATCTGGAGAGTTCGATAATTTCTGCCGAATGAGTTATGCTGATTTTGAGTTTTTGCTGCAGAAAATTTTACCAATGATTTCCAAGCATGATACCGACTTCAGAGAAGCTATACCAGCTAAATTTCGTCTTGCCATAACGCTACGATTTTTAGCATCTGGTGATTCTTACAAAAGCCTACACTACTTGTCTAAAGTATCTGTTCCTATGATATCAAAAATCATTCGTGAAGTTTGCCAAGCTCTTAATGAAGTTTTAAAGGATCAAGTTAAGGTAAGTGGTAAAATAAAACAACTGTTATTATTTATTTATTCAGATTTTAATAAGAAATCTGTTGCATGTAATTAGTTGACTGGTATTTACTTATCATTTAATTATTAAGTAGCTTCAAATAAGAACTATCCCGATGACTGAAAATCTTCGAAAGTTTTCAGTAAAGCCTCGTTTATAATGTGGCGTTCCGGCGGCGCAGGCTGGATGATTTGATCCGATATGATATTAATTGTTGCGAAAAGTTGCGAGGGTGCTTCTGAAGGAGATGGAGCAGTTGCACGTGATCGATGTTCAATTATTATGTTTGAGAAGTGCTCTGAATGAGAGGTTTGCGTGGATAGAAAAAATCTTTGAGTGTTTGGGATAGGTTCAGAATAAACGGTATTAACTGATGTTGGCCGACTCGGAATGTCTTGGATTGAGTAGATGGCGTATGTTGTGCATATGTGGTGGCCATTGATGAAGGTCTAGAATAATATTGAGGGGATGGTGTATGACGTGCGTATGACCTTTGGTTGATTCTGCTTATAAACAACCCGTCTATTTGGTACATAATAAGTTTTCGTTCATCATTTGGCAGTTCGCGTAGCTTTATAGCTAATAGCTTTGGGTATAAATCGCAATCATCGTCTTCGTGAGCTGGTCTACATTCACTTCGCCTTTGTCTTATATCATTTGTAAGTTGTTCGAATGCTGTGGCCATTTGCTTTTCAGCCGTTTCAGTAACAGGGCGACGACGTTTATTAGTAAATGTCGATGGTCGGGATGGTGTAGTGACCGTATCGGTATGGTCATCCTCTGTCTCTTCCGTTTCTTCATGTACAACATTTTGTTGTGATTGCTGCAAAAAATAACAATTATTAAAACATATTGTTACTTACAGTTCATTTCTTTTCTTTTTTTTACAGATGCCCACCACAGCAGAAGAATGGCTTAAAATAGAAAAAGGATTCAGGACCAAATTTCCACATTTCATAGGTTCATTGAATGGCAAGCATATAGTCATAGACAGCCCATCTCATAGTGGAACAGAGTATTTCAATTACAAGAAAACTTTTAGCATTGTCCTTTTGGCATTAGTGGATAGCCAACATAAATTTATATTCGCAGACATAGGGAGTCAAGGAAGAATAAGTGACGGTGGAGTTTTTAACAATTCGTTATTATGGCAAAAAATCTCTAATAACGAGATAAATTTTCCCTCGCCATGTCCACTTCCAGGATCGAATATAAATGTGCCTTACATATTTTTAGCTAACGGTGCTTTTGCATTGAGTAAACATGTAATGAAGCCCTACCCTGGAAACCATGACGTCGGTTCACCAAAACTTATCCCGCTCCCGAGTTGTAGTAGAAAATACGTTTGGAATTTTAACTTCAGTGTTCAGAATTTTTAGACGCCCTATGGACTTAGATCCACAAACTGTGTCGAAACTTACGATGACTTGTGTATTGCTACATAACTATTTGAGAACAAGTAAAAGTTCCTCAAATCGATATACTCCTCAGGGATCGTTTGACGTATATGATAGTAGTGGAAATATGGTGACCCCTGGTTCGTGGCGAAATGAAATCAATGGATATAATGCATTGCAAAATTTGCCTTATGTACCACGAAGATCTCCGCTGAATGCCAGACAAATCAGAGACGAATTTACTTCGTATTTTAGTAGAAATTGCTAAGTTCATGAAAATTAAAAATAAAATTATTATAAATAAATGTGGTTTCATTGATTTAAAATAAACGTTGCTTTTTACTTACAGTTTCGGTATTTATTCCAGCAATGCAAGTATATACTGGTAGTAAAAAAGACTCCATCTTTTCGTAAGCAAACCAAGTTGGTTTATATATGTCTTCACCACCTAAAACAAAAGATAATTTTAAAATTACTTTTAATAATACAAGTAATAAGAGCAAAGATACACCTTGCTTACTTAATTAAAATAATAAACACTGTACATACCTGCGCCAGAACGAGTAGAATCCTGTTTTCTTTTAAATGCTTTCGGAAAGTTGTTATCAATATTTCTTTTTTGGATTTTAATTCCTTTACTGGCTTCCCCATTAACTGGGCAAGACGACTCCAAGCATCTGCAACTTTCTTTTTATCTTTGTGGTTAACATCTTTGGGGTTCCAGATACACGTTTCGGTCTGGTAATATTCCAAAAACGATAAACTCTCTTCGTTCGACCAGCCACTCATTTTGAAGTCAGAACTATACTATAACTATCTAAAACTGTAATGACTCATCGATGTTCACGTGAACATCACTTAACTACCAGTAGTCGGCTGTTCATAGGCGGGGTATGAATTTTTAACATGGGTGAACTAGATTTGTCACATGCTTAATAAAGAGTGGTTTGGAACATATTGTACGTAAAAAATTTGGGAATTACCTTTATTCATCGTCGCTTCCACTTACATCTGACAGTAATAAACTGTCGCTATCGCTTTGCTCGTTGAAATTGACTATAACTGGCTCTATGATGGTGTCGATGTGGTGGTCAAGCTGCCACATTTTTGTTTCTTCCTTCACAACATGACGGATAGCATTCTGCCAAGCTTCGAGCGTTACTAGCTGTATGGAAGTCTCAAGTAAAACCTTAACGTCTGGTAATTTGAAGGTTGTGTTATGGCGCGCAATATAACCCATCACTTGAGCCCAGATGAGCTCTATTGGGTTCAGTTCACAGTGGTAGGGCGGTAACCGCAGCACAGTGACACCACATTGACGGGCCATCTCATCAGTCACGTAACTAATGTTCGCAGGTTTGTGCTGTTTAATTTTTTCATACAATTCCGCTTTCACACATGAATCGTCAAACGGGATTCCTTTTTCGCGCAACCATTGATGCATGACACTTTTTCGAGATCCCATAGTCGGTACACGTTAGGCTCGACGACTATGGTAGGAAGCATTATCCATGACGATCACAGAGTTGGGCTCAACTCGCTGAAGCACCCCTTGAAACCAGCTCTCGAAGCAGCTGGCATTCATTTCGTCATGGCAATCACCTCCTTTCTTAGAGACGAAAATCAAGTCACTCTTCTAAAAAGCCAATATCGCTACCAATATGAGTTACGTTCAATCTTTGACCTTTCCCTGACGGTCCACGAAGACCTGTTGACAAACCTTCAATGCTTGCTTGTCGGTTACTCACTACGTTTTTGTCTATCCAGGTTTTTTTAACTGTGTGACCTGCATTTACCCATGCCTCGTCCAAATAATAGATTTTTCTGCTTTGTCGCCTATATTCAATCATTTCGCGTAGGTATTTTCGACGCCAGGCGACTATTTCAGGTCTCTCTATCAATACTGACTTTCGATTACGCGTTTCGTAACTAAAATTAATTTCGTGCAGGGATTTCCTCATTACCTCGACGCTCATTTGGGGTATAATTTAATTTTCCTTGATCGCTGCATGTACAGCCTTGAGGGTTGGTATCTCATTCCTAAAGAAGAATGAATGTACGGTTCGCCTTAACGCCACTTTGCTATCGTCATCCAATTTAACGGCCTTTCGTCCCTTCAAATTAAACTTTGGATCAGTAGTAGCTCCAGTTTTCTTCTTTTCATGCACCACCCTGCGAATGGTCCACTCTGGAACGCCTGTGATACTTTCACAACGCGCGAGTGCATCTCCCTGTGACATAGTTCTGTTCAGATAATTGAACACGTTGAGCACGATTTCTTTCGCGTCCCTCTTCAGTGCTTTACGAGGCTGTCTACTTGTTCCCTGGCTTTCAGTACTTCCACTCGTGCCATTTGTACTTTCCATGGTTAAGTATAACCAAAACAGTAACCACAGAAACCACAACAATAACAATCACACAACAATTCTTATAAAAACACACAATATGCGATCGCTCAACGAAACACGTTCCAATGCGTTGCCGACGCCTATGAGTCTGCCGGTCGAGGCGCGTCTTTGATTTCATTGGTTCTACCGGCGGAGAACAATCAGCCATTATTTCCATCTCTGTCTGTGCTGTTGACCACCGCAAAGCCACAGAAACGACATATGTCGTACGCTATACGGCTGTACTGGAAGGAAGCCGGGATCGAGCTCTGATCACGCGTATGAGTCATTACAGTTTTAAATAGTTGTAGTATAGACGTGCGTTCGTCGCGAGATCACAACGGCTACTAAGCGTGCGCCAACGTGTGAACGCGTCGCAACCGCTTGCCGCAAGCCCTTTGATCTGTGTCCAAAAACCGACACTAGACCGGATCGGATACAAGCGTCCACAAGCTCACGCAAGCCAAGCCAAACACCCTCTTTACACGCTTGTGTTTGTGGATGCTTGTCAAGCCTTGGCAAGCATGGAAACGCACCTTCAGAGATGAAAGCTATAGACCACTTGGCTTCACAAAACAAATGCAACCAACAATGCGTGTACGTGTAGTTGAGCAATTCCCCCATAGATGGACGCTCACAACGATCCTAGTGAGCAAACGTGGAATGACTGTTTGCACCCTAAAAACAACCTAGTCTGCAAGGTGACATCTTATAGTTTTTTTTACGTTTTATAGGTTTTTTACATAATACCCGTGTCGGCTGACAATACGAACTGGACTACAGTTCTAACCAACGACTAAATAGACCTGCCTGTAAAGCCTGTAAAGAATTTGTTTGTCTTCTAATTTTGATTGTCTGTAGGGAGGATCAACATTTTTTGACAGTCCTGTCATTAAATTTGCATGCTCAATGTTATTTTTTAAAAGTGCTAATGTTTATAGATAATTGTAGTGTTAGACGGTTTCAAGTCATGGTTCCTCTTACATAATTTGCAAATAGCGGAACATGCCTAATAAAGGTAGTTGTTTGTATTGCTATTATTATTTTGACACAATGCTATCACTTTGGTAGTTATTGGTAGAGTCAAAAATATGCGCTAAAATTACGCAATTTTAATAATCTAATGTAAACATATAGGCTTGGATTTTTCTAACCAATTTGAATTCGTTGGCTCCAACAGATGGCACTTTGTGCTGTCTCATTTTTATAGATTGTATACTACGGATAGAGGATAGTTGCACAGCTTTCATTTGTTGTCCTACCTGAGATCAAATTAGCTGTACTGGTTGGCTGTCTGTGGCCGCACGCATCAAAGCTATATTACTAGTTTGTATAATGAATCTACTAGATAACTTAGACTTTAATTTGGATTGATTAGCATGCATAATATAAACACAATGATTTTCACGTTTTTCATCTTGCTGGTAAAATAAGCCTTCTTATAGACAAAATTCGAGTGTAAAATAAAAAACGATAATTGAATGTATTTTTTGATTATGTATTTTAGATACTTTTATAAGCATTCAATAAATTATTAAAACATTTCTATTAACATACAGTATAGATTATTTTTACAAATTACAAACCGGATAAAATGGTGTACAGCAAAAAAAAGTTACAGAAAAAATATATATATGAAATATAAATATCAACATTGAGGTTATTAGAACGCTTAAAGAAAATAGAAATTTTTGTATTTACACCAGTATTGTTTGAGTGCTTATATTATGTAAAAGGTGATCACAGAAAATATATAATATCGATAATTTTCTCTTATAAGACAATTTCACTCAGCTCTCGGAAGTCATACTATCTTAAACCATTGAGGAAAATACGGATCTGTACAATCTCGCTTTTGGGCATGTTGTGTTTTGTCTAGGCGTAAATGGACTACGAATGGGGTATAGTAATTTCTCAGGTTTTTTTTGCTACCAATATTCATAAATTTTGTAATACACAATTTTCAAAAATTGCTTAAACTAAATGAATGGTTGAAACAGCAATTACAGTTTTAAAAATCTCCATTTGTCACACAAATTGGGTAGCTTACAGGGTTGTTCATTTTTCGACAGCCGTTAGTAACAATTGGTATTGAGACTATTCCGAGAGTATCAAAGCGAGTATGTTGGAACTGAAAAGATGATATCTTCAAGTTACTTTAAGAATTATAGAAACGTCTTTGAAGTAACTGTTAAATAAGACACCCATGGAAAACATGTTGTACAAGCATTTTTAGGGAATATGGAATATGCATATTTTATTTAATTTCTGTTACGATTATTTACGTTAATACAATACCGTAATAAACACATATTTCATTGATGAAAATGTCTTTATTTTTTTAATTCAATATTTGAAACTGTCATTGCGATTTTTAAATCGACAAATTTTTCGCGCACTTTACATTGACGTCACAACTCATGGTTTATCATTTTATTCTATGTTTGGTTAATTTCCGGCCAAGTTTTGTAAGGTTCTATTTTTCACGCGCTTCGCATGGGTTGATAATCAATGACAGCAACATAGGACCGGCTGCTCATTTGCCGATATCGTGATACTACGCCAATATAGTTGCTTTTCGACAATTTAAATTTGCCGTGTATTTTTAAATTTTTTTAGTAATACACGTAATTTTATAGCTCATAAGTATAAAATAAGGTTCCAGGTAGATTTCTGTAGCAGTATAGACTGTAAATGAAAATAAATAACCAATATTTGAATCACATGCATATTCCCAACTCAGTGAACAAAGGGTTGTTTCAATGTTGTTGCCACAACTGGCTTGTACAAAAAGTATTGCCGATTAGTCTTTGTTTCAAATCTAATTACTTAAAAGCTGAAAGATAGAGAAATTTAAGTACAAAAATATACTGCAATTCACAGTTGCGAACAAAGAAAAAATTACAACATATACAAGAAAAATATTGCATCTGTGGTAACAAAAGTAAAAACTAACTAAACGTACATATTGTAAAAGACTCGAGAATACTGTTAGCACAACTTATTTTAAAAACGAACTGCATGTTTTGTACTATAACTAATATATTTTCCACAATACAACATACCTATTATCCGTCATAATATTAAGTCATACAGGGTAGCTAAAATTTAGAAGTATAAAAAACTCCAATTTGGATATGTTCAACTTGAAACCAAATGTATTGCACAAATAACGAGAAAAACATCGATATTGTCGCTAATTTAATTTTGATCCATGATAGTTTATTAAAAATTAACTTTTGCTACAACTAAATTGTTTTCTAAAACATACATCAACCAAAGATTGTAGATGCGATCTATCAAAAATCAGTCTACATTAAGATTAAATTACAATTTACAATCACCATGGAAAAACAAAATATTTGTTCACGTTAGAAATGTAATGCCCTATATCTTTACAAATATTAGAGCTACCCTGCATGACAATTCCTAGCACATCATTCATGAATACAATGTAAAAAAGCGAGTCAATATAAATAACAAATTATATACTAACAAACAGTATCTAGACATAACAGTATCTTTGGTTCCTAACCAACTACAAAAAAAATTGTGAGAACTTTTATATCAAGTCAGAGAGACACCCTAAATAGTATGTAAAAATCACATCATTCAGCCCCTTTTAATGCCATAAGCACCAAAGTTTCTTATAAAACTTCTTATATATTTTAAACCACCAAACAATGAAAAGTCTAGCCGATCAGGCACATTCACGTTTTATAATATACATATTTTCTTGGCGGAAGAATATCACCATACATATCGACAGTGAACAACTCATTTAAATTTGCAAGTGCACAGACCTTAATAAAGATAGGTGAGATTCACAGAACCTATTATCTCTAAACAACCATACCACACTTTGAAAAACTAGTGTAATATACATTTTACTTTTAATTAATCCAGGTATACCTTCAACCTTGTTCAGCTAGCAAATCTGTCATGTAATTGCCATAGTCTGAAAACCAAAAATACTCTGCATATGGTGATATTTTTTCGGATCGGTCAATGTATTTCAAATTGCAATGTCAAAAACGATATAGTTTTATTATTCCTGAAACATGCTATTTTGTCTCAGATTATATGTTTTCCATCAAGTTTTTATATGAATTTTAAACGTTTCATCGCATCGAAAATCTCACCACAACATGAAAAGTTTACCATGTCTTCAATATTACATTAAGGAAGGCTATGGTTACTATGAATGCGAATTCTGGCGAAATTTTGTTATGACGAGTTCTGAGTAATTGGTCCAAATAAAAACAAACACCTGTTTTCCAATGAGCGTGCTTACACTGAGAGCGACCAGCCACGTCAGAGTATGCACACCTTCGTCAGAACCATTTTTATTTTTTCGTATTACCTGCGTCTTTTTCGCGTACTTACTTGGTCAATTCGCTATGGACAATGACAAATAATTATTGTGTACCAGAACAGTTTACTGTGGGTATGACATGTGTGAGACAAAAATTATCAATAATAACGTAACATATTCGTCAACTTCGCCTATTTTCCAATTTCGTTAGAATTCGCATCCATAGTGACCGTAGCCTTAATCACTGTGCTAACTTAAAAACTTTATGTGAATATGTAGATGTTACAAACAGCAACAACACGTCACAAATACATGACAGGCCCAATCCCATATGCATTCTCATCCATATAAGGCATTAAGAAGAATTCAGGGTATACAGTTTACTTTATGGAAGTTTATGCCAACAAAGACTAAATTTCAAACTACTAAGTTGCATAATGTTTACCTTAATGCTAAAGTTATTTGGTGGTAAAAATTTTCTTGGATCCCAATCGACATCTATTGTTCTATATCTTATTTTAGTGTATTTGCTAGGTCGCTATTATAGCGCCCCCTCAGAGAATTGCGGATACCAGCAATGCTAAGTTTGTGAAATTACCCTGAGAAATTCTCCTTAAGGCTCGATGTACATTCTACATCTGAACGTGCCAATAAAACTGGTACGAGAAAGATCAAGGCAAGCTGAGCATGTAAGAATGACGTTAATCTCAAATAGCACAGTACCCAAATATGGTGCTCACCGTGCCCGCACCTCGACAACCCAATAAAGTGCGCTGGGAAACCGCTTCCTTTGATCATTTTGACCAAAAACAAGACATGATTAAAATATCTGAAATATGTGTTCTTTGCAAGGCTAAGTTTTTGAATCCAATCAATACTGTAAAATATCATTTGAAGTCTTAGTCTATCTCGCGATATAACACATGAATATTTGTTCAGATCAAGGTCCTATACAGTGTATTTCTTAATAAGTGTCGAATATATCACAGGAAGATTTCTTAGGTATTTTTTAAGACAAAAAGAAGCTCATATAAACATGAATCCACAAGGTTTTCTTCTTCGAGATACAAGCTTTAGAAGTTATAATCTCGAAATTAAAACAAATATTTCTTCAGAATATATTAAGCTACTGGTTTAAAACATACGGGTAATACGAATAGCATAATCAATACATACAGAAATTTTCCTGCCTGAGACTACACCAGTCGAGTAGCAGCTGGGAAGTATCACCAGTAAGGAAGAAAAAAAATGTTTTCTACGCGACTGACTTTCTTGCAACTATTGCATTTTTGAATAAGATATTATTCATTTTTACATTCATCACCTTTGTTGTCTTTCTACAAAAAGAGAGTACAAACATTGGTTTGAATGTTTGAGGTGAAACCCATATTGAAATTAACTTTGGAAAAATGCTGAAGTTTGGCATTGGAAATTGTATATAGTTTAATAGGAGAGTAATGCTATCTCACCATAGCATTACTTGACCATTATTCATATTCCTTGTTCAGTCGTATGCATAGAAATTTACAACACCTTGTATGTCGAAAGTGAGCCTTGCGGATCTATGTGTATATGACCTTTTTGACTTGAAAGAACCTCAGAAATTTTCGAGTCAAATGTTAGACTCCTATCAAGAAACTCTCTATAGGTGTTATGTAAATATGCAGTAAAAACTCAAGGAGTTATTCCTCGGCCTATTATAAGAATATTTTGTCCTATAGTGATTTCTGAAAAACCCCTTTGTTTCGAAGATACAGGGTGAACAAAATATTCGATATTTGTTGAAATCATTAATGTAAATAAAAGTATGTCGTACGCCAATGAATTCAGTAAGTACAAAAAATTGTTGACGATAGCTTGGAATCGTTGGTTCATCTACTAACGTAGTGGATTTCATTTAAATACTTCTCGTACTTTGAGTGGCGTTTTCCTGTTTGACATGCCTTTAATAGTTAGCGAAGCCCTCTGCCATACGCCGAGATGACTGATATTTCAGGTATGGACTTGCTAATGGCAATTTATTGGAAGCTAGACGATTGTAGATTGAACGGTTTCCTGGCCGAAAAATCTTCGATCATCGACATCTTCGTCAAACAGGCACGTTAAAACGAAATGGTGGGTCAGGAAGATTCACGACAGTAAGGACGGTCCAACTGGAAGATAATGTGTGCTGCACATTTTAGAGAAAGATCCAAGTACTTCTTCGCGACAAATTGCCAATACTTTGAATGTCAATGGATAGTTTGGAAAATTCTTCAGCCCATTTTTTTGTATCCATACCACATTCAACGTGTCCAAGCACTACTACCTGCTGATTATGCTACCATTGGCGATAAGAATTGCCATGTGGTCTATGCACGATGGTGCACCACCATAGTTCAGTTTGTTTGCTCGTGATTTTTTAATAGCAATATACGGAGATCTCTGGATTGATCGAGGTGGACCACACGCATGGTCTACTCAATCTCCAGACTCTGAAGTCATTAGTTTACGCTACTCCAGTGGAGAATTTGGATGAATTGCGACATCGGATAATTGCTGGGTGTAACTCAATTAGAAACAACCCTGGTGTGTTTGAAAGGGTTCGACACTCAATGAAGAAAAGATTGAATGCTTGTTTGCAGGTTGGAGGAAATCATTTCAAACATTAATTTGTTGTAGATTGAGCAACTTTACATGTACTTTTTGATCATAAAATGTTGTTACTGTCGCAAATTTTGTTCGCCCTGTATCTTCGAAACAAAGGGTTTTTTCAGAAATCATCTTGTGACAAAATATTCTTATAATAGGCAGTGGAATAATGCTTTAAATTTTTGCCGCATGTTTACCTACAAGCTGTCAAAGAATAAAAAAATACGGTTTGACAGAAAAAATGATAGCGAATTTTCTCGGAAAGTCAAAAATATGTTCATAATACCAAAACAACATTCCTTGTCACCGATCGAGTTTGGAGGAGTTGGATATGAAGTGATACCAAGATACAAAAAAGATGTACAATCAGCTGCTTAATCCGAAAAAAAAATATTAATTTCAAAAGTCAATGTTCAATTTTTTTTGTCAATATTGTTCGTGAGATTGCCACCGAGACGCCACTGGAATTTATAATTCTTTTAGTTAGTGCTACCGTTACGTCTTATTGCAGTGAACAATCGAAAGTACAGTATAATTGGCACAAGGATCTTTGATGAATAAAATACCGTTTTTTGAAACTTTCTGTTCTGTTTCTAGAAACCAGACTTTTTTAGGGCACATGCTTATATGAACTTTTCTACTTCAAGACGATTGCACTCTTGTAATTACGGCCCGTCATTACGTACCGCCCTGCATAGTAGGTCGCATCGGCCGCACCACACAGCACCTCAATTCCTCCGTATCATACAGTCAGTTCAAGTCCAGATTATTCAGTCTCGCTCATGTTAAAGACAACCTTTTTCCTTCTACATTTAGCTGTCACGATCAGTTTTCCTATGCACAGATTGTGACTATGTTGACTCCAATGCAAGTAGATCCAGGTTACTTGTCTTGAGTAAGTACTCAACAAACGAAAAGTTCCCCATATTCCTAGACGTCGCTGTCAGGATCAGTCTCACTATGCGCCGCCTGTGGCTGTCCGAAGTTCCTGGTAATGCTCTCGCTCATCGACCGGATGTTCGCTAGGTGGACTTCGTTCGCTGCCGCCGGCACTTGGAAGTAGTTTATTCTGTCCAGGTCGGCAACCTGTAAAGTTCGCCGACTCTTAGTTATCGGATAATATGGAAGAGCGAGATGTCGAAGCAGAGATATTGCTTACAATACCAATTGAGGTATTGGCTTATCACCTGCGGTCGGTAAAAACTTAACAGCTTTGTTACTGTTTACCGGAGATAAAACAGTAGACATTTAATATTTTTATTTGGATCAATACAGCATTGTGTAATTTAAGGATGGATTTAACAAATTTACCACATTGAGACATTGAGTTATATGAGAGTGGCGAGCGGCGTTAGCGGTACTCACACAACCCTATTATCATCCTGATATTATGTTAAGGGCAAAAACAATAATTGCGGACAATGACATTAGGATAAAGGGATAGAAAATATAAACGATGGTCAAAGAGAGGAAAAAACATTACCCACAAAACAAATATTAATACCTGGAGTTGGTATCCGAATTACATCATCATTGTCTACAATGTCTACATCAATAATCAGTTGAGGCTCAATAATGCGCTGAAAAAATTGGAAGAAGCTATTGCAATTCTTTATCCTCACACAATCTGTCTAAAACTCCCTTTTATTTCATAATTCAAAGGTATCCTTGAAAAACTTCAATACTTTTATTTTTTTACCAACGTCAGCTACATGGTACTGACATCGTTATGTCTGTAGAAGTTTTCACAGCTTCATAGAATAGAAAGGATTTATTTAGCTTTAAGCTACTTCAAACAATAATAAATATTATTTACAAAAATATGTTAAACTTAGAAAGATGTCACATCAAACCAAAATGGCCTCTCCGAAGTCTCTTTTGGAAAATCTTAGCATTACTAGATGTTTTTACATTTTTACATTAACGCCCGCTGTACTCAAGCGAGTACACTCGTGTTTGTTCCTATTAGAGCCATCTCTGAGTCAACCACAGAAGTACTGCCTCTTATAAACATTTGTAGATGGTACATGCGACAGGATGCAAGAGCCATTTTTCATAAATTCTGTGAGTGTGTCGTTGTTTACAGTAATAGAAGTTATTGCTTATTTGATCTAAGGTAAGTTCGGATTTTACATAATTTTTTCTTATTGAGATGACCATCTAATAAACATAATCTTTTTATATTATGTATATGTAAAGGTTGTTTGTTTGATTTGCTGGGCATAAATTATTTTAACTGATGTGATGTAATTAGAATGTATGTTCAAGTTTGAGTTCAAATGAGTACACTGGGCAAATTCGTTATCAGTAGAGTAATGCTATTTTTTTTGTTTTAGATATGTATAAACCATTTTTTGATGATCCTGTTAAAACATACGAGTATTACAATTTTCTGCCTGATGCTCGAGATGATTTAAAAGATAACGATGATGTTTTGGTCTTGCCTCCAGACGCGCGTTATTTGACTGACGAGGAGGAATTGGATGAAAAGCAACTGATGGCAAATGGAATGACACAAGATGTTTCTGGTCGTTTATAGCTGTTTCGCCAAAGTTCAGCTAATGACGAGTTCTGAAGCAGCGACGAAGAGCATTTGAGTCAAGTGCGAAAACGTATACAAATACCTAAATAAATCTAAACACGATGACTTGGACTGGGAGAAATGCAATCCTGAATATTCCATTTGGTCTGAGCCGCCACCGTTATGTGAAATGAATGCCAATAGGGCTAAACTAGTGGAAGAGATAAAGGATTTAAATCCAGTACTACTATTTGAACTTTTCTTTGATGATACGGTTTTACGGCATATTATCGATCAGTCCATGTTATATGCATCTCAAAATACTCGACACCAAAGAAGAAATGAAATCCTTCATAAATTCGGACATTTTCCTGCAAAGCTAGAGAAGCAATTATGACGTACAGTTCAAGGGTTCGTCAACACTACGTATTGAACGTGCCTGCTTCAAGTTACATCATACAAAATAAACGGTTTCGCCCATTGTACTCAAATGAGTACCGATATTTTTTTGGTAAAAATAATAAAATATATATGGTTTTATGATCTTCAGCTTTATTTTAGTCCTAATAACCTACCTTATATGCATAATATCCGTTTTCCATGATCAAGTTTAATTTGGGCGATAATGGGTTAATATACAGACTGTTGTACATTTTTAGACCTTCGACAAACATTAACTTTTCTAAATCTTTCTTTGTATATGGAAATTTTCATTTGATCTAATGTCGTAACCTTGCATTTCACATCTTCTTTTTAGAAACTGTTGGAGCCTGATTATTGATAATTTTATATAAAAGAATTAAATTTGCCTCTTGAATAATCTGCTGCATGTTTAAAAAATTCAATGCCTTTAGCATATCCTGTATAGGGGTATACCTACTACATTTTAACAGAATCCGCATACATTTATTTAATAGAATTTGTAACCTTTGCTTTTGCCCATTTGTGCATGTAATCAAAATGATGCACAATAAGTAAAAAAATATTGTATTGTAGACTACCCAAATGCAATGCACCAGGGACTTGGATTGTCACAAATTCTACGAAAATACCCCATCTTTTTGCCTAATTTCCGACATATAAAGACAACATATCTGCTGAAAAATAGTTGCTGATCTATACTAAGTGACATATAAATCCGAACACCCAGTTTAAATGGTTTTATTTTAATAAAAGTTGGTGAATGTATTTATCTTACTGTAAATAACAAGTGAAAAAATTTTCAGCCTTATCAGTTGGACATTCCGGTTTTTATACTGCTTTTTTTTAATTCACTAACGCTCTAAAAATGAATATTTCAGCCGCAGTAAAGGATCAACGTTGGCGGATTTTGGTTCTTGACATCCTTTACGATCGGTTACGATGCCTAGAGTACGGAGACCTGTACGATTTCGTCAACTTAGTGAGTGATAGGGGCCGTATAGTGGGACTTCGGGAAGCTGGACTTTCTTTTCGGGCAATTGCAGTTAGAGTGCAAAGAAGTGTAGACACTGTGGTTAGGTGTTGTCAGGCATGGCTTCGAGAAGGCCGTACGCAAAGAGCAAGGGGCACTGGACGCCGCCGTAGAACAACAGACCGTGAAGATCGCCGCCTAAGATTATTGGCCTTAAGGGACCGCTTCTCCACTACCAGGTCCATTGCAAATGAATGGTTTGCAGAACACGGAAGACCTATTGGCATGCGAAGTGTTTACCGACGAATGAGAAGTTTTGGCTTGTTTTCATACCGGCCACACTGGGTCCTCCCTTTAAGGGCACGTTTACATCGAGCGCGCTTCGCTTGGAGCTGTGCGCCTCACTTCATGTCAAGCGAACCTCTATGCGTTCGGGTTCATTCATATCGGAGGCGCTTCGCTTTTCATACCTCGACTGTTATTAAAACACACTTTATATTTAAAGACGCATTTTCCAAGCATTTCACCATGGCTCCTTCACGAGTTAAGAAGATATTACTACTCGAAAGTATTGCGTTGAAAGTGAATAGAAAAAAACTAAAACGATCGTGGGTGCATGAGATTAATATATGTAGGAAATCGTTCGGAGAATTCTATCACCTCTATCGAGATGCCAGAAAATATCCAGAAAAATTTTATGAATACTTGAGGATGTCAAAGGAATCTTTCGACCTTCTCCTAAGCCATTTGGATCCTTATTTATGTGGGATTGGAACCAATTTCCGTGAAAGGATTTCAGCAGAACAACGTTTGGTTATAACATTGAGGTAAGCCAAAATAAAATTATAGTGTTTATGAAAAACTGAGTTTTATTTTATTAAAAAATACATTTGTCCGAATAAAAATGTTACGCGTTATATCCTGAAAAAAAACTTCGCATAGGGGTGTCCAATTCACTACCTTCAGATACATTGTGTGTGGTCGGATCCGGATGTGTTGACTGTATCGGTATGTGATGATGGTATGTATGATTGTCCGAAGCGGAACTTGAGGGAGCGGGGAAGGTAAAGACACGTGCCGGAGGTTGTCCACAAACATTTTGTGAAACTTCACTTTCATGCTCCTCAACTTGCTGAAGAAGCAGTTCCTGAAACTTTAATCTTAGACGTAATCTTCTTGAAGCAGGAAGACTCTTCATGTATGGCAAAAGACTCTTTAGGAACAAAAGATCATCATCATTTTCTTTAAGTGATTCAGACTCTAGGAGCTCAAGTTTCCGTTTTTCTAACATTATTAGTTCGCTATTGTCGTTTTCTGTTGCCAGTTGCTTCTTTCGCTTCTGCGCCCCCTTCCGAGTTTCAGAAGTAGAAGATAATCGGCTTGCAGACCTTGAAGGTGCTTGACTGCTGGTCGATGGCGGTGACAAAACATTGTCAGAATCTTGCGACTCTACGTCCTGTATATCATTATATTCTAAGTCAATATCTTCTGTGACCCTTTCCGCTTCTATATTTGCATCCCTCAGTGGGGTTTGCAGATGGTCTTTTAAAAATAACAAAAGAGAATAATATTGCCAAGGACTTGCTACAGCTTCATTTGCTCCACTGCCTGATCTGGGTTTTTCTAACTTTTTTGTTTCTCTGTTAAAGTAGTCCCTCAAGTATTTCCATTTATTTTTAACAGTTTGAACTGAAACAAAAATTGCTATTAACACCAAGCATATTTTATGTATGTTTGTTGCAGATTTCTTGCTACTGGAGAATCCTATCGATCCCTAGCTCTACACTTCAGATTGGGGGTGGCAACAGTTTCAAATATTGTAAATCATACATGCATGGTAATATGGGATACCATGAAAAGTGATTACCTACCAAAACCTACACAAGCAACGTGGCACAATAAATCACAACAATATTGGACCAAATGGAATTTTCCAAATTGCATAGGCAGTATTGACGGCAAACATATTGAAGTTAAATGTCCCTCCAATACCGGATCTCTATACTATAATTATAAGCAATATTTTTCAATATTACTTCAAGCCCTAGTTGATGCTGACTGTAAATTAATTGCGGTTGATATTGGGAGTTTTGGACGCCAAAGCGATGGAGGAAATTTTAGGTCCTCGTCGCTTTTTCGAGCATTAGACAGAAAAGAGCTTGACGTCCCACCTGATCAATGCTTACCACAAACAAATATAAAAGCCCCATTGGTTATAGTAGGCGATGAAGCTTACCCTCTGCTTCCATACCTAATGAGGCCATATCCTAGAAGAAATTTAGATAATTCAAAAAGAATTTTTAATTATCGTCTCTCCAGAGCCCGGCGATGTGCTGAATGCGCATTTGGCATAATGAGTGGCAAATGGCGAATTTTACTAAAACCTATCGAAACAAAAATTGAGACAGCTATAAATATTGTAAAGGCCATTTGTATTTTGCACAATTTTGTTATAGAACAGGAGGGATTTAAGACAAATAAGGAATGTCAGACGGGCTTTAGCGGCGATATTAATCCGAGTACCTACACACACTCCCAGTATCGCTTTTCCGAAGATGCAAAGAGAACCAGAGAAATATTAACAAATTATTTTGTGACTACTGGTGCAGTTGAGTGGCAGAATCAATTTTCTTTCGTACAATAAATGTATTATATAGTATTATCTTTGAGTTTCTATTCCCTAATTATTTTGTTCTTTAACTACTCTGCCTTAAAAATTAAAACTGCTACTACCTCATACACACGATGGTTTATACAGATGACGTATCGCAAACCACTTATACATAGAATAAAAACACGAATACGCCCCTATACATGGAAACCAAAACCGATGCAAAAATACGGACAACAAAAAGAAGACATCGACACATTCTAAAAGTTGATATATTATATCCATCCCTAGTTAAAACATAATATGAACTCACCATCTTTTCCAACTTCGTCTCCTATTTCTTTCCACATTTTTTGTAACGCGTATACATTTTTATGCAACGCATGCTTCGGATTCCATATTGCCTCTCGTTTAAAAACGGCGGTGATAATTTCTTCTTCCATTGTGTTTATGCAGATAACCCTCGGAGTTGTCTGAACAAGCGAGGCAAAACGCAACGCAAAACCAACACATCGCGTTTTCCACCGCTCCGCATAGTATAACGTAAGGCACAGCGCGTAGCGCCATGCGCGCGGTCTGAACACATTCATTTAAAGCTGTGTTGTCGTTCCTCTCGCTTCCTACTGGGCTGTAAAGCAAAGCGCACAGCTCCAAGCGAAGCGCGTTTGATGTAAACGTGCACTAACTCGAGAACACCGACGTAATCGCATAGAGTGGTGCAGACAACGGTCACTCTGGGATCAGGAATGGAACAGTATTGTCTTTAGTGACGAGTCTCGATTTTGTTTAGGCATGCACGATGGTCGTGCCAGGGTTAGAAGGCGACGTGGTGAAAGGAGGAATCCACAGTTTTTTGTTGAAAGACATGTTCATCACACTGTTGGAGTTATGGTTTGGGGTGCTATAGCTTATGGTTCCAGGTCACCTTTAATCTTCATCAGAGGTAACATGAACGCGCAGCGTTATATCCACGAAGTTCTAGAACCCCATCTTTTACCCTACCTTGACACCCTGGCAGATCCAACTTTCCAACAAGATAATGCCCGACCACATGTTGCAAGAGTCACAAAATAGACTTCTTTCAACATAATGATGTCACATTGTTACCATGGCCACCAAGATCTCCCGACTTATCCCCAATTGAGCACGTGTGGGATATGATGGGTAGGAGATTGCTCAATTTGCAACGTCCTCCTCAGACTCTAGAAGCACTTCGAGAGGAGTTGGTGGTTGCCTGAAATGAGATACCACAGGAGGACATTGACCACCTGATCAGAAGCATGCCTAGGCGCGTTGGAGAATACGTAGCACATCAGGGTGCATCAACACATTATTAAAGGTCAAAGGGCTTTAAAGCAGTGCAATCATTTTGAATTTTTTATCATTTACTTATTATGCTTCATTAAGTAACTTATACAAAATTTTATTAAAATAAAACCATTTAAACTGGGTGTTCGGATTTATATGTCACTTAGTATATTATAATACCTAAATACTTGAAACAATCTACAAAATCATGTACCTCTCCCTCAATTTTCACTGGCGCATTCAAATCTACACGTTTCTTGCAATTATTTTTCGAACCTATGATCATACATTTCGTTTTTCTCACATTTAATTCAATCTTGTTGGTTTTTAACCATAAAGTAAGTTTGCTCATTTCACTATTCAATCTACAATTTCGTTACTTACTGAACTACTAACTGAAATTAATGTATCCGCAAACAAATTTATAAAAGAATTGTTAAGGACATTTGACATATCATTGTCATATAGAATAAACAGCATGTAGTTTTGTGGTCCGTTTTACCAAGGTTCGCTTGACATGTTCCTTCTGATCTAAACAACTTGAGGTCACTATGCTAACTGATGCATAAAGCCGAGATGTCTATAGTGGAGAAACAGCAGTAGTCGATATATTGTAAGTTACTTCAATTCTTTATTTTAATTGGATAACAAACCCGACTGAAGTCAGGCAACAAAAAACTTGTTATAGACTCATTATCATGATACTGTAACTCGAGAAGATAGGCTCACTTCGTGATCGAATTGCAACATGCATTGTATTAGGACGTTTCCTTTTCAATATTTGGAACATGTGCCATATTTTCGTGATATCGTTTTATAAGATCATTTTAATATTGTCCCATTCATATTATGATGTTTCTTAAGTTACAATTTTTGAAAAATGATCAACATTCGATTTTTGAGGTTCTGGATAGTTCAAGATTTATTCAATTGACAATGCGACTGTAGCTTTTCAAACTAAAATCTGTATAGAGCTCCAAATAAAGCGACTTGTGTTTATCGAAACATATTTATTTTAAATAATACCTTTGTACATCAATTTGTTATATTATCTTATACAGAAAAAGAATAGAGAACAAGATACACTGAGAACCAAATTTGTATGATGGCTTGAGTTCAATGTGTTCGAGAGAGAAGTGAGAATAGTCACATATGTTAGAAAGAGATAGAAGCCGGCTGGATATCGAAGCTTATCACCGCGCCGCGGCAATCTGCTGCATTGCCAATATGTTACACCAACTCCTTGAATTAAGATGCCTGTCGAAAATATGCGTTAGTTTATTGTCTCTATAGAGAATTGTGTCGAATCTGTTTAGGATGGATTCCGGATCGGTCCTAACGGCGCTCCATTTTAGGTAAAAACAAAAGGTCAGGACCGCCACAAATTGGTTCGTTTGATAACACCGCATCTTGTACATTCCAATTTTGGTCAGTACCCAACTAGCGCTCATTGGGGAGTGTCGGTGGAAATCAAAGATAATTCTAAAATAAATTGAAACACTAAGCCGCATCAACATTGAAATAAATGATTCTAATCAAATGAAACCAAAATGTTAAATTAAATGTTCGAACAGATCTCCTTCTTGGGTTCGACAGTAACCTAACCTATTGTAGAAACCTGTGCGAACACTTTCTGCTGTAACATATTGGCAACGCGGCAGATTGCACCATCTTCTGCGTCATCGTTGCTAGGTAATGTGGTCACGTCCTTCTTCAGTCGGCTATCTTTTTCCAACATGTGTTGGTACACGCTTTTCTCTCGTACACATTGATTGAAATTTGGTTTTCCCTGTATATGACATCTTTATAAGATCTTTTTTTATGAGTAGGTATTGATACCTAGCGCCCATTGATAAAAATCGTTTGTATTGATAAACCATTTTATTGAATTTATTTTATAGTTTTCACCATATTCAACCTTGTTCGTCATTCGTATACTACTGCAAGAAGTTTGCGCTTTTGAAAGTTAATCAAATGAAGGAAATGTATTGCATTCCTAATCAACTTTTATTTATTTTGAGGTAATTCTAACATTTATCCGCTGTTCGCAATATTGAAAAACTGAAGAAACGCCAATTCAAAACGTCTCTGCTTTTCTTATTATTGAGGCTTGAACATCCCACCTCTTCAAGGTACACCGTACTCAAATGTTTAATTCACTTTTTCTATATTTCACACATCTAATAACAAACTAATGAACTAGTCACAAATTACAAGCTAAAACGCCATATAAAACTGAACATTTGTCACGCGTTTCTATCTCGATTATGACTCAAAGGTAAACAGTTCACTACATTGATGCGCCATCTATGAACTGAATTGCTAATATATGCAACTTCTTCGTGAACACGTGACTTAGCTTTTATACAAACCTTGGGAATAGCGCGTTCAGCTAAATTGAATAATATTCAGAGAATAGTCGTTTCTTGGAGTATGTAAATCGTTACATAATTGTAATAGAAAAACACTATGATGTGGATGATGTTTATTCCAAAGTCATATTAACAAAGAATCTTACACAAAAAGGCGCCATGATTTTTCGAAACTGTTATCAGTTGACCATTTCACTAAATATGTGCCATATGAAACCTGAGGTTTACAAATTGTTAGACCTCATTCAACGATTGTGGTTGGCAAAAATGGTTACCAGTACGTCTGTTATTATTACTTTTGAACATAATCGAAATGCTTTTAAACCTTGTCAATGCGAATTCATAATTTGCTAACCAGGTCAAATATTTTTAGTTCGTTTATTAGGAGAATGTCAACCAAACTAATTTGAACTCAGGCTTTTAGTAACCGTCCCACTGTTTAAAACGTGGTGTCACTGAATTCAGTTACTAGATACTTTGATATTGTAAACAATTCCCTGTTCCAAAGACCACTATATAAGTATACGTACGGCGTTGATGTCGTCATCCGTCCTGTAACAGTTGTCGTACTCGGAATCATAGAGAGCGCTGAGCGAGTCCAATGACATCATAGCATCCGAGTCGAAGATACGCGACGACGCCCGAGAAGACATCGACGTGTTGTCGTCCATATCGCCGTCTTGCAGATTGTGATCGTTATACGCCGAGTTGACGTCGCTCAAAGCCCCTGAAAAATCAAAGAAATCAAATTAGATGGTCATCATGTCTTACAACATCCTTCAATGTCATCACAAAGATAATTTTTTAAAAAGCAGTGTCCGGTGTCCCGTAAATCGGGTTAGTACTTAGTATTAACGCATCCAAATATGGTACAAATTGCAACCCGTAATGCTATCTGAATATTGTCATTGTAGTAACTCTAAATTTAAACCTCAAGGTTACAATACTAGATACAGCAGAAAAAATACTATACACAAAAATACCCAGTGACGGGTATTAGCTCTTGTCCAAAGTTTAGATGTTTTCAGTTCGCAATTTCTTGAATTTTTTCCACACTCACTAAAAATATCGATGTGATGAATTTGTGAAGCTTGTATCCTTAAGTTGAAGTATGTTTATTACTGTTTCCTTTTCTTAACTACCTGTACCACAACACGTTTTGCAGAGGCGTTATCCAAATTTTTGCGTTATTAAACAAAAAGATAAAAAATTAAGATTCATGAGGGCGAATATACATATTTACCTTCAGCGTCCGTTAACCCTGTCTCATTCAACATGGAGATATTCTCTAACGCCGGATCATCCGTCGTGTACCCTGTAGACTCCCTATCGTTCAGCAGCGGTTCCGAAGCACCTCCATCTTCATCTTCCGACCATTCGCTCGCACTCCCACCCTCACCACCTGTACAGCAGGTACCACCTAGGTGGTCTGCGCCGAGGTTCTCCAGGTTCTTCAGTTTCTCCTGAATCTTCTCTTCCAGTAGCCGTTTCACTTCCGCCTCCTGTATACACAAACATTAGATGTAAATCTTAAGTGGTTTTCAAACGCTGCCATTTAAATGTGGCATTAGTTTTTCTATCTGATGAGTTCAGTAGCGGCGTTAGACGTCAGCAACACCGACGGTTTTGCATTTGATGGGGTCTCGCTAAAAGGTTTTACAAGTTGCTAAAAAATTAGATATTCGGATTTTGTCACGTACGTTCAAGTACTATTTATCTAACAAAGAAGTGCCAACTGGCAACACTGTTCACACGTTCAATATAATGTTTTCTTTCTAACTGGGAAAGCGAATGGACATCTCAGAGCTGACATCACCGACGGCCTAGCATGGTCTAGTAACGCCGCTAGTGTATTTTTTAGAATCTACTACGTGAAAATAAAATCCATTTACCAGTTCCATATCCAATGGCTGCATGTGAAAGTACACCAAATTATTTAAACATACGAATAGGGGACATGGATACTGTCGTAATTCTAAGGTGCACATGGAATGTGTGCCAATGGGTTTTAATGACAATTCACGAACAAATGATGGCTCTAAAGTCGGGGTTTTTAATGGAGTATTGTACCTTATTCCAAAACACAATACTACTTCCATTAATTAATTCAGTAAAGCAGTTGATAGTATTTTACCTGAGCAGCTTCTTCCTCCATCCTTTGCTCATCCTTTTCAAAGCTCTCAAGGTCATCCGTGTCATCAGCATGTTGGCCTACTTCGGGCATATCACAGTCATTATCTTCATCCGTAGGTCTTGAGCCTCTGTAACCATAATTTTTGATTAATGAATCAAACATTCAGCCCCTACTACATAAGTTTCAAGCTCTAGTTTTTTATTAGCATCGATTTCTTATACCTAGATTAGCACGCTTCCATGCACCGCTTAAAAAGCCTGTAAAACAATTATGATTAATTAGCAAACAGCACGAGAGACGAGCAAGCAGCAAAAAGCATTATTTTAGCAGCTATACTGCCCATATGTGTATGTACATCTAATACCCTGTAATTTTGAATGACAGATTTGACCCCTATTGGCATTTTGGTGTCAACTCTAATAGATATGTTAACTAGATGCATGCAAGTGATGTATAATGGTAACATTGTTCTAGGTGGTAGCTATGTAACAACAAGCATAATGTCTTTTGTGTTAGTGTTGCGCTATTTTGTTTCGTTATTCTACAAGTAATGCTCCAATCGAATGTATAAATTTTTTTTAAAAAATGTATTTCAAAACTGTTCCAGAACAATAATGGCACCTATGATGTTTTTTCAGTCTCTGCTTAAATACTGACTTTCGTGTAACTACCGATGAGGTAACTTCGACACTCGTAACAGGTAAGTATTGTTAGATTACGATATTTGCAAAATTCGAACTAGTATTAGATTAATCTGCGAATTGCACTAGCCATGTGGATTGCCTACTTAAAGGCCAGGGGCGACTATGTCATTTGTTTGGATTGTATCAAGATGGACTATCACACTGTACTTCAATGACAGTCACTTGATTTGCTCAGCTACAAAGAAGAATTCGCAAATGTTCTTTAAAACACTATTATATGTCTGAGAACGATAATATGACCAATGGACTCGCCTATTATGAACTAACTATGCAGAGTAGTAATGTTCGCACATCGGAATCGATAGTTTATCATGTATACATGACCGTTACTGAGCAGACACGCAGGTAAATCTTTATGCTGCATCCTTGCTCCATCACATCTTGTTGAAGCAATATATTTATGTATTTGATAAGTAATAACATTTAATACACAAACCATGCCTAGCCAAATGCAAGTTGCAGAGGTTTAGTCAAAATAACAGCAAAACGGCACCATTTCTTCATATGTGGAGTTCAAAGTATGAGGGCTACCGTCACAGCAAAGTTAGTTTCTTGTGCGAATTTTGCAATATCGATTTTTACCTAACAGAGGTTTCAAAATAATACAACAATGGATTATCAAGTTTAAATCGTGATATAGGTCAAGCGAGGTAGGTAAAGGTTGACCTTCTTTCGCCTATAATATTCGTGAACATTGACAGTTTAAATTTACACCACTTTATTATATTTTTATGATGTTTGTCTTTATACATCTACAATAAATTGTGGAAAAAGAATAAAACAAGCATTAAAAGATATCGTCAAACCGTCCTTTGAATTTTAGCCACTGTGTGCGTTTTTTTGATCTTTTGAAAAAATTGTTTAGATGCTCGAAGCAACACATTATTTGATTTGTTAATACTTGAATAAATAAGCTTGCAAACCATCAGTATCGGTGAGCAGAACTCCCAAAGGAGTTTTTCGACATAAAAGATAAAGAGCCGTATACTATAACTATCTAAAACTGTAATGACTCATCGATGTTCACGTGAACATCACTTAACTACCAGTAGTCGGCTGTTCATAGGCGGGGTATGAATTTTTAACATGGGTGAACTAGATTTGTCACATGCTTAATAAAGAGTGGTTTGAAACATATTGTACGTCAAAAATTTGGGAATTACCTTTATTCATCGTCGCTTCCACTTACATCTGACAGTAATAAACTGTCGCTATCGCTTTCCTCGTTGAAATTGACTATAACTGGCTCTATGATGGTGTCGATGTGGTGGTCAAGCTGCCACATTTTTGTTTCTTCCTTCACAACATGACGGATAGCATTCTGCCAAGCTTCGGGCGTTACTAGCTGTATGGAAGTCTCAAGTAAAACCTTAACGTCTGGTAATTTGAAGGTTGTGTTATGGCGCGCAATATAACCCTTCACTTGAGCCCAGATGAGCTCTATTGGGTTCAGTTCACAGTGGTAGGGCGGTAACCGCAGCACAGTGACACCACATTGACGGGCCATCTCATCAGTCACGTAACTAATGTTCGCAGGTTTGTGCTGTTTAATTTTTTCATACAATTCCGCTTTCACACATGAATCGTCAAACGGGATTCCTTTTTCGCGCAACCATTGATGCATGACACTTTTTCGAGATCCCATAGTCGGTACACGTTCGGCTCGACGACTATGGTAGGAAGCATTATCCAAGACGATCACAGAGTTGGGCTCAACTCGCTGAAGCACCCCTTGAAACCAGCTCTCGAAGCAGCTGGCATTCATTTCGTCATGGCAATCACCTCCTTTCTTAGAGACGAAAATCAAGTCACACTCTTCTAAAAAGCCACTATCTCTACCAATATGAGTTACGATCAATCTTTGACCTTTCCCTGACGGTCCACGAAGACCTGTTGACAAACCTTCAATGCTTGCTTGTTACTCACTACGTTTTTGTCTATCCAGGTTTTTTTAACTGTGTGACCTGCATTTACCCATGTCTCGTCCAAATAATAGATTTTTCTGCTTTGTCGCCTATATTCAATCATTTCGCGTAGGTATTTTCGACGTCAGGCGACTATTTCAGGTCTCTCTATCAATACTAACTTCCGATTACGCTCTTCGTAACGAAAATTAATTTCGTGCAGGGATTTCCTCATTACCTCGACGCTCATTTGGGGTATAATTTCATTTTCCTTGATCGCTGCATGTACAGCCTTGAGGGTTGGTATCTCATTCCTAAAGAAGAATGAATGTACGGTTCGCCTTAACGCCACTTTGCTATCGTCATCCAATTTAACGGCCTTTCGTCCCTTCAAATTAAACTTTGGATCAGTAGTAGCTCCAGTTTTCTTCTTTTCATGCACCACCCTGCGAATGGTCCACTCTGGAACGCCTGTGAGACTTTCACAACGCGCGAGTGCATCTCCCTGCGACATAGTTCTGTTCAGATAATTGAACACGTTGAGCACGATTTCTTTCGCGTCCCTCTTCAGTGCTTTACGAGGCTGTCTACTTGTTCCCTGGCTTTCAGTACTTCCACTCGTGCCATTTGTACTCTCCATGGTTAAGTATAACCAAAACAGTAACCACAGAAACCACAACAATAACAATCACACAACAATTCTTATAAAAACACACAATATGCGATCGCTCAACGAAACACGTTCCAATGCGTTGCCGACGCCTATGAGTCTGCCGGTCGAGGCGCGTCTTTGATTTCATTGGTTCTACCGGCGGAGAACAATCAGCCATTATTTCCATCTCTGTCTGTGCTGTTGACCACCGCAAAGCCACAGAAACGACATATGTCGTACGCTATACGGCTGTACTGGAAGGAAGCCGGGATCGAGCTCTGATCACGTGTTGATCACGCGTATGAGTCATTACAGTTTTAAATAGTTGTAGTATAGTAATCTACGTAAATGTTTGAAAATTATATGTATCTTCATGGAATGAAAAATCTTTCTGGTCACCATAAGATGAATTATAGCAAAATATTAATTCCTGTCGCTTGAAATGGTGTATCACAGGAGCACAAAGCAAATGTGTCATCAAATGTTACATGCAACGAATGTCATCCCGAATCATCAACTAATACGCCCAATGTGTGTGAAAGCTCATTCTACAGCACAACGCCGCGCGTTGCATTACGCAGTGGTGAGTTCGTGTACCTGTCAAGAGGTGACACTTTAGGCAGTTTATGCGCCACCTCATCAGCGCGTTGCGCGCCATCTGGCGGCGAGGAAGCGCCCCTTTTCAGCGAACCCTCTTTGCTGCTTGCTCTTTGTGGCGACGGGGACAAGCTCTGGTGATGGTGGTGAGGGTGCAGGTTATTAACGTTGTTCGCTCGGAAGCCCAAAGCCAGCGCCTGGATCGCCGCGAGACCCACCTGGTGGTTGTTATTGTTTGGCACGTACCTATATGGTGGTGAGCGAAGGTAAAGTATATCGTTGTATATGGTCATATAGGCAGGGGCGGATAAAAAGGAGGCCCAAGCGGTCTGCCCCTTCCCAGAACGGCACAAAAGACTGATTGCGTTTTAGGCATATTTGTAATTTTTTGGGTGAGCTTCATAGTAATCTTCATTGGTGACGGACCAGGCTACCGTAAGGAGTAAAAATACGATGAAGACGCCTGTTCTGAAAATTATTTATTCATTCCAAAATGTGCAAAGCAGTGGGTAATTCGCGTGTGTGGCTGGTTTGGCACTGAAGGTACCGATATTCGGTCTCAAGACTTTAACGGTAAAATATGTGTCACAAATATATGGAAAAAGCGTAACTTTGCCTCTTAAGAAACAGGAAAATCAGTTTTTGGCGATTTTTATGGTGAGTAACATGTTTATTTTTAAACAACCTCAATATTCCTGGAATCGCGTCTCTTCAAAAATACTCAAAAAACACACGAAAGTATTTTTCCCACTGAAAAAATTAAATTCTGCAAGAGGAAAAACATTTTTGCAATATTTTTTAAATTCTCACTCTACAAATTAAAAAAAAAGAAACTATGTAAATTCCATAGGGAAAGCACGAAAAGCGAAATGCTGATTTTCAGGGACAAGATGACATTCCTTTCAATGATTTTTCTCATGAAAATAAAGCTAAGCTATGTTCAACCTTTGAAACGTTGGCAAAATACTATTTTCATTTTATTTTTTATATTTCTGGACCATTTACGCTTTTGAAAATCTCATAACTATGAAAGTGGAACATTCCCTCAGAGTAGATTTGGAAGTTGTTGACAGACTTTGCCTCACTACAGGCTCCTGCAAAGCAATTACGGGCAATCGATTCCACAGTTTGTAGTTAACAGCTGTATGTTTGATAGTTTCAGGCCAAGATTCTGAAACTTGGCAATTTAGCACAAAGTTCATCTAAAGGACCAAAAGTAAAATAAACACATTATTACCAAAATGGATCCCGTTGATTTAATTAAATGTCAATACAAATTGCAGTCTGTCCGAGCCTCACTGCACAATATTTCTGTCAGCAATGCGCAAAATGAGAATCCTGATATCGATGATAACTCTCAAGAGCTACAAACGCGAGAGCTCTACTCAAGCGTGTCGTTTCTCCAACGTACAAGGAACACTCAGTACTTGATTAATACTCTAACCCTAACTTGAGTGAGTGCTACAATGGATACGGGTCTTAAGGAATAAGATTAGCAAGTCAATGGACCGAGAAATGGGCAGGAGAATACTATGCCAGGAAGCCACGTATGTAGGCACATAAAGGATGGTGACAATTATTAATAATAAGATTCTCACTTTTATAAAAACATACGTCTTGACATTTCATGAATTCGTAACATGGGTCGATTTGGTCACATTTGCAATTCCTTTTTTTTAATCTAGATGCCAACCTATATCTAGCAATAGGTTTCCATAGCTGTCACGAAAAATATATTATGTAGATTTGATTTTGGTAACTACTAAGGGCCAAAAAGGAAACCAAGATCATCACAAATAAAAGAAGCTCGATGCCTTCCTTTACTGTAACTGGCTATTCACTATTTTTTGAATAACCATAAAAATACTTTAATGAGATCGACAGAAGGCACTACGCCGACGATGAGATGAATGCAGCAAAAGCCATTTATGATACTACAAGATGATATTTTTCGGATACTTATATATAGCCTTAGCTATCTTTCAGTCGCTTTTATTTCCATTTTACATTAAGCATGTTCAATCGTTCAATAAATCTAAAATAAGTCAACTATTCTCCGAACTCTCTAAAACCGCTTACCGGACTAGAGGTTCCAAAGCAATCTCTTTGTTCTGGTGGTTGATTTCCAGCTTGGGAGGGATATTCTGCAGAAGATTTTGTTCTTCGAGTAATTTATGAATCTCCCTCTCAAATGGACCAATAGCATTCTCCAGGTGATCCAGGTTGTTAACTTTGGAATTTGGAGAGATCTGAAGTAAAAATAGTTATTTATGTAACTAGGGCTTTTAATACCCGCAGCATCAGTTAGGGTCCATGGCACTCAGTGTTAAGAGCTCTAACGTGCAAAAGGTCATAAATTCTTATCACGCCCATGAAAATCCATAAAGTTTACACTACTTTCCGGTCGCAGATAAACGATATTATAATATGTATCCGGAGTAATCCCACATTGTATAAATCGTACATACATGATCAGTATTCTCGTTAAAAGCCTAGTGACTAGAGGTCGCATCCCTAAAAGCATCATAGATACGTTGACGTACAACCCCTAAAAAAATGACAAATGTGACAAATATGTATTGATATTTCTTATCTTGCACCTCGATTGCAAAAAGTGTTTACAAATATTACAATTAAAATAAATATTATAATTAATTTAATTAAAAAACAACCACACTCCAAAATTAATTTAAGCATAAACTTCAAATACACCCTAAAGGTAGGATGTCTATGATACGACTGCAGCACCACGACTACAGTAGCGCTTCTGTAAAAACTGGCTGGTTGTATAGAAATTAATGCGCGGCTATAGTCTTCTTAGTCGTAGCGTATTTGACCTACTACATCCGCATCAGGTTTTTGGTAGTGACGTAAATTGTATAATGAGTTTGGGCGGTTCACTATTATAAAGTCAAATGACTCGATCGACTACCTATTTAGGACTTATTAACGACGTCCGCGTCGCAACCAATCGTAGCCAAAATCAAACTATCTATTATCTGTCAATTACCGGTCATATATCAAAGGAACAGTTTGGCTGCAGATCGTAGTATGTTTGCTATTTGTAAGTACCTTATCATAAAAAGATAATGTAATGACAGCGTCATCGATTTCCTGATAATGGCAACGGTAGTGAGATTTGTAGAGTGTTCTTACCTTATCCCTATTTCCTGACGGCGACACCCTATGCTTTCTGAGGTCCTTTTTATCAGTCTGACAGTATCCGTCTTTCTTGGAACCTTTTTCGCTACCGCTAACAGTCTTATTATCCTCCTCCCCCCTTAGCAACTGCCTGATCTCGTCCGCCTCCTTGAAGCTGGGAGATCGCTTGCAGTTCGTCGCCATTTTGTTGCACTCCAGTATCGAATCGCTATCGTTACGGGTGCGGTGTTTGCTGTCCAGGCTTTTTTGCCTGAAAATCTACATAAATAGATAGAAACATGTATTAGAATTAGATAATAGGCTACTTGACTCATATCTAATTTCGTAGAATAAATGAGTATTTCTTACAGTATTTTCTTACGAAAACAAAATACGAGACGGCGAAAATACGGCCATGATGGGATGTCATCCAAATTGTAAACAAAGAAAAGGTTATCCGTATGTAATCAAGGACGTTCTCTTCTTTAAATATTTCTAAAAAACTCCTAATCAATGTTAAAAGTTAGCGTTTTCTTGTTTTATTGAAAATACAATCATGGAAGTTGGATTCGTAAAAGCAGAAAGCGGGCATTTGCCGAAAACTGACACATTGATGGTTGGTAATTTTATTGCCTTCAACCCAGATTTCTGCTTTACTGAGCTGGGGAACATCAAGACCTCTATGTAAGTACAGTGCATCTGATATAATGATAGACATAAAAAGAAAGAATAAGTAATACACTTACATAATCTTCCTTTACAGAAGTCATTCAAAACTAAGCTCATACGTACGGTTATGATGCCGTAGGTTAAGTCCAACTTAAACGAGACGACAAAATGCCCAGCTTTCTTGAGAACACATCGATGTGTTTTTACACATTCGGACGACACAAAACGATGATTACTATATTTTTAATGTAACTAGTATAAGTCATGTTTATATGTTTAAAAGTTATGCTACTGTCAGCTGCTGTTTATAAATGGTATGACAGTAGAGCACATTAATATATGGCCCAAACATGACGAAGAGCATTTTTAAATTAAAGTTTTATGGTCTTTTAGGTATGAAACAAATAAAGAATAACTTTTTTGGTCTAATAGAACATATATTAACTATTTAAGACGTACTTAAAAAAGTGTCAACTAGCTTATTATAAAAATCTGGTATTAGCAGAAGGCGAACACAGCACGTTCTCGTTTCCCGTCCTAACGCTTCGATTAGTAATTCAAATACAATGTATATCAAAATCCATTAAGAGAAGAAGACGTTAAGCTAGGGTTGCCCGTTGCTCTATCTTAATTAGAGTTTATTGACATAATTTTGATATATCTCTATAAAAAAATACCTGTTGGCAGTGGCAAAGACAATATATCGCCAACACTAAGTTAGCTACGTCGCAAAGGCATAACCTGCCCCTGAGGGGACCCATACCAACGTTTCTCGGGGGTTCCCCAATTAGGGCGAAGACATTCTTTATGGAACAAAAGCGCTTGCGCTGAAGAATATGACTACTCCTAATCAGTTACGTATTCACCAGCTATCGACTTTTACAATTAAAGCTCCAAGATGGGCAAATAACAAGTTTACGAGGTCTGTAAATTAAGAGATGATACTGGCAACGTAGCCTTAGATCTGGCAAAGCTGAAGGCGCCAAGTTTGAACCTGCTCGAATAATTTGGTTGTCCGTAGCATTTTGTGTTCTAATGAGTAACAGCAATTTCGAGCAACGGTGTGCTATCAGGTTTTGCTTCCGATTTGGACACAGTACAACTGAAACTCTTGCTATGATGATGAGATGAACTGCGAAGCTGAAGGCCTACATCTTCAAGAAACGATGAAAATATCGACAGAATCCGGGATTTAGTGCGTTCAGTTCGTCGGTTGACAATCAGAATGTTCGGGAAGGAGTTAAATATGAATCACACCTCCGTTCATCAGATCAGCATCATTATCACACAGCAATGACAATAAACAAGTTTTTAACCAGTAAACACATTAGTGTGGCCCTCAGCCCGCTTATTCGCCTGACTCGAGTCCTTGCGACTTTTTTCTCTTTCCAAAGTTGAAAAATCATCTCAAGGGAAGTCATATTGGGACTGTCAAAAACAAACGACTGAAACCGACCAGCTGAAGCCTATTGCCGTATCGGAGTTCCAGCACTGCTATGACGAGCGGAAGGACCGTCTTCCGCGCTGTGTGGCTTCAGAAGGAAGTTATTTTGAGGATGACAATATAAATTGGAATTAAATTTGAATAAAATAAATAAAAAAATCTGCCTCGTCACTTGATTTGCAGACTTCGTACACTTGTTGACTTCCCCATACCCCATGCGTAAGGAAAGAAGATATTGTGACTGCGGACATTCTAGGATTCGAACGATTTTTCTGTCTACAACCCGTAAAACCATCATTCTAACTTTTAACGAAATTGCATTGCTATGGATTTCAAGGTTCAGTATTCAACTTATCACAAAACTATTTAATCAATAGAAGTCAAATATCTAAAATTGGCAATACATAATCAAACATAAAAAACATTTCGGTAGGTATGCCACAGAGTAGCAAATTAGGTCCATTACTATTTATTTTATATATTAACGATATCCCTGATATCTTACAACACTGCATTAATATATATATATATATATATATATATATATATATATATATATATATATATATATATATATTAATGTATCATATATATATATATATATATATATATATAAAATAAAGACATTGAAACTGCAATAGAGCTGTTAAATAATGATATGAAAAACGTAATAAATTGGTTAAATGTAAATAAACTAAACACAAACAAAACAAAATATATGCTAATAGGAAAATCTTTAGATCAAAATACGATAAATCTTACAATTAATCATGAAAAAATTGTGTCAATCGAATCATTTAAATATTTGGGCATATACGTAAACAGTAGATTAAAATTTGAAGGGCACTATGAATATATTATTTCAAAAATATCCATCCAAGAAAATAAATTACTTTTATAGAATTTCGCTTAGCCTAAGCGTTTATTCTAAAAATATTGTGTACAACACTATTATTCTTGCTCATTTGTTATATTGTTATATTTGTTATAATGCTAAATAAATTTGAAACAAACAAACATATATGTGAAATACACCTAAGATGCACGTATAAATATCGAAGCTTATGAATATAATATACGCCAAAAATTGCGATACACCCTCCACCCACAACTACTACTACACCCCAATTTTTTATACACAAAAATGTTCCAGAAATGATATAATAGGAGTCCATGAAACGTCAAAAAGGGAAGTTTGGGAGATTTTAATTTTTCTCTTTTATCGTATGTAGCTCCGACGCCACTGGGCCGATTTCCAAAATTTGCATAACTTTTTGGCACATAACATTCAAAAAACGTAATATCTCATTTTCGTAATTTTTCGCTATTACAATACATCCTCGCCAGTGGCGTAGGAAGTACATGTACTTACATAATTGCCGTGTTTTCCCGGCCCGTTCGAATGACCGCCAGTTCCGTTACTACTGGTGCTTTTCATCAGCGGTTTCCCACCAGGACCTTGTCTTCCAAGGAACTCGAAGCTGGCACAGCTTTCTCCCCGACAGCTGTCTTCCCCGTCCAAAGCTGGGGGACTAGTGACTATCGAAGAGTCAGCCGTGTTACAAGATGCTGCAAGTGCGAGGACTACACTTGGTGGTAGGATGCTACGTTTCGCCTGTGCTGCGGCGGAAGTTCGCAGCGAACAGTTGGGGGGGATGTAGTCCAACGACGCGCGGGGCGAGACTTCAGGTGACGATAAAGGGTTAACCTACGATGTGAAATTGGTGATTAGATCTTGCATTAGAGATCAATTTCAAAATATACTCAATCTAAAAGGATTCCAGAGTAGGCATACTTCACTCCACAGTTAGTTCCTCATGTCTCTAGACAAAATCGCACGTATGTAGCTGAAAAACTGAAGGTTTCAATCCGATGTCCCAGTAACCTAGGTGTAAAGGACTGTGCGGTAACGTGTTGAAGGTACCGTCTAGATTCATTAGGGCAAAAGGAAAATGACGTTCCAAGATTCAACTGATTCGTATTTTGAAACTATTACCCAAAATCCCGTGAGACCGAATTATTTCGGGGTTTAACGAAATAAAACAGCAAAAAGTGCCATCTATTGCCAGAAAGTGAAAAATAGCTAGCTGACTGTTGGAACTGTATTCCAGTTCGCATAGTTAACCGGGCCACTACCGTGGCCGCAAGATGTCGCCGATTCTGGTACTCTAGTGTGCTTTCGTTTGTCCGACCACAGATCGCCAACCATGGTCAGCTGTTTTGTGCTATTTGGCATTTCTTCAGCATAGCGTGTAGACCGTAGTCACTATGCCAACTGAATCGGCGGCATCTAGCGGCTACAGTGGTGACCCGGCTAACAATGCGAACTGCTTGCTGTTTTTCAGTTTGGCAGTGGTCGATTCTGGTAAAAGATGGAACTTTGTGCTGCCTTATTTCGATAGACCTTATATTCTGAATAGATCTTTCGTTCGTTGTCCACCGAGACAAAGGTTACACCATGCTGAAGAGTTGCCAAATGGCATGAAACAGCTGGTCGTGACTGGCTGTCTGTGGTCGGACGAAGAGAAGCTATATTGCTAGTTCGGGATTAAGCTTGTTGATTCTTGACCATTTTTTCGCATATCGAAGTGAACCAAGTGCACTGCGCAAAACACTCAGAGAGACTCGCATAATTGCGACTCCTAAGTTAAACAGTTGCGATGAAGATATTGCAGCCTCTTAAGATTTGAACTGTTTATTTAGCATGACCGCATGACTGTTTGTGATATATGTTGTTTTGAAATGTACGGTTTTTTTTATTAAAGGGCGTTCCAGAAAAATTATTTTGCCTGTGCGATTTTGTACATTTCTGCAATGCGCTCATTTACCTTTGTTTCTGTGAGTGTTGCACATATTCAAGTCAACTAAACCATCTTTGGCTATCAAATCCAATGTTTACATCGATATTAAAATAACAGCAGTCAGTTCTCGCGGCCGGAAATCGCTTCAATACGCTCACGTCATTATTATACTGCGTTCGGAGCGGCACCTATTTTTTATTTCAGAATGTGTTTCTATACTAAAACTATCCAAATATGTTAGGTACTGATATGTTTGCAACTGGTACACATGCGTACCATGTCCTTTCTTCCTATTTATTTTCAAATATAGCGTAAAGCAATATTAGACAACCATATCCAAACATTCTTAATAAAACATAATACAAAACTCGAATCAAAATCTAAAAATAAAAATAATGAATAAATGAAAAAAATAAATGAATGTAAATTCTGAAAATACAAAAAAGATGTTATCGGAGTGCGGACATTCTAAAATAGCTAATAATTCTTCAGCTGTGAGTTTATTTGGATTTTTGCTAAGAAGGAACCGCCACTATATCATCCATGGATCGCGAACTTAAAAAAAAAACTATAAACCGACACTAATTTTATGTAATCTCATACCCCTACAACACGCTATTTGCGATAAATCAACCTTAAAGCAGTACTCATAAAGTAATGGTCGTCGGCGTACTGGCATACCTACGGCATACATGTGCGACAGCCGCACCACGGGTAGAACTGTGCTGGCGCACATGTGTTGCCATGCGCCCTGAAAGGGTTAAATTTCTCTTACACTAATTTATAACAACAGTGTTGAAACTAATTCATGACACATTTATAACCATGTCGAATGGACTATCGCGTTCTGCGCTGCTGTTGTTTGGTTCGCTGTCGACTACCCGACTCTCCCATTCTGCCGTCGTAACGCCTATTTACTCGTATTTCAAATCGACGAACCCAAGCCTTTCACCACTTCCCGCGGCGGTGGCGGGAAGCCCAGGTTATAATGCTCACCAAGCCAGGCAAGGACCGGAAGTTGCCCCAGAACTACCGGCCCATCAGCCTGGTTTCCTCGATGGGCAAAGTAGTCGAAAAGGCTATCGCCGTTCGACTAGAGAAGCAGGCAGAAGAACTGCAACTTCTCCCCCCAGAGCAATTCGGCTTCAGATCCTCGCACAACACGGAACTCCAAGCGCTACGACTGACAGAAAACATCACCAGCGGCTTCAATCTCCAGGAGGCAACCGGTCTCGTCCTGCTGGACGTGGAACGAGCCTTCGACCGAGTTTGGCACGATGGACTCATCGCCAAAATGGAAGCCGCCGGAATCGATGCGAACATGTGCCAACTGATCCAGAGCTATCTAACACAAAGATGGTTCACGGTGAAGATTGGTACATGCCATTCAACAAGACGACAGCTGGAAGCAGGCGTGCCCCAGGGGTCAGCCTTAGCCCCCCTGCTCTACAACATCTATACTCACGATGTGCCGAAGACAGCTGACACAATGCTGGCCCTATATGCAGACGACACTGCTATAGCCGCCAAGCATAGACGACCCGAGATCATCCGTAGGAGACTACAGGATGAACTGGACCACATTCAGGACTGGTGCGTGAAATGGAAAATCCGCATCAACGTCCAGAAGACGCAGGCAATCTTCATTCAACGAAGAAGGATTGCAAGACCTCTCGAAGCATCCATCTTCGACGAAGATATCCAGTGGAGCGACAATGTCAAATATCTGGGGATCGTATTTGACAAGTCCCTCACCTGGAAAGCGCACATAGAAGCTGTCATCGCAAAGACCAGAGCAGCCATGGCTCAACTCTATCCATTACTGGGTAGACACAGCCAGATGCCGCTAGCGACCAAGCTACGGCTGATCAAGGCCATCGCCAGACCTCAGCTCGCTTACGCCTCCGCGGTCTGGGGGTACGCTGCCCCCAGCTACCGCAAGCGACTTGCTGCTCTAGAGATGAAGCTACTCCGGATCGCCACCAGTGCACCATCCTACGTAAGAAACTCAACCTTGCGTAGAGACCTGCACTGCGACACCATCCACGAGTACATGAGGAAAAAAGCGGAGAAGACCTTCGAGAAAGCTCAGGACCACCCGAACGAGCAGCTACGATTTCTCATGGACTACGATCCGGACGCGAGGCCTCGCAACCGCAGAACCAGGTACCCCAGACCAAGGTCCCAGTTGGCACCCGCTAACTGGAACCTTGACTAGGAGACTAGGAGGACCCGCGGTTGCTCCCCCCCCCCACGGCGTGGATGCAGAGGACCAGGAACCACCGGGACCAGGACCCACCGGGACCAGGACCAACCAGGACCAGGACCCGCCACGACCAGGACCCACCAGGACCAGGACCCTTCAGGACCAGGACCAGGAACAACATATTGGTAAGAGGACTTGAAACTCTTGATTTTTCGAAAACAAGAGTTTCAAGAGAACCAGCAGACCCTCTATCGATGATCGCTTAACGACATCGATAGAATGTGCGAGGTAAAGGGAACCAACCCGGCGTTCCCAGAGACTGAAACACATGAGGAGACGTTGTAGCAGACCGCAGGTCACGCACAACACATGGCCTACCGAGACGCTGATGAGTCAGGCCACGCGGAGGTTTAGGGTTTAGTGGGTATTAGGTGATCTCCTCAAGACCCTGGAGTCCCACACACGCCGTAGCTCGGGCTAGGGTATGGTGCGTAAATGCATTCCCCCCTCACCAAAAAAAAAAAAAAAAAAGCCTTTCAGACAAAACGCGAACCATCGTCGAAGCTTGCCACCTAGCGTGCGATGGGCGTCGAATGCTCTCGAATGCTAACGCGCTCCATATGCGATCACGTAATTCTGGTTGCCTAACCGTCGACGTTATAAGGTTGCCTCATCGGTACCACAAAGTTCTAACACTTCCAAGTAAAATTGTAGCGGGTGTTAATATTTTTGAATAGCGTTATCACATCAACAATGTTTTATTCCTATCGGTTAAAAATACAAACTATGATTTTAAGAGCATCGAAAGATAAAAGGTAGTGAAAGGTTGCGAATGGAGCTGCGACGCGGCTGCGAATTAGAAGCATAGGACCAACGACGAGTAAGACCATCTATGGAGCGAACTATGTGCCTCCAGCATCCTTTCAGACTGATTGCACGACTATATCTATTGTTAGGAAATTGCTGTTACCTGTATGTCAGAGGGGAATAAAAACTGTTGCGTGTCAGTAGGTAATGGTGGCGATACGCAAGGTGAAGCGTCTGCATCCGTCGTTCTGCTGTAACTCTCGTCCGAACTGCTTATGCTTGGCGAGTGATTCAGAGAACTGATCTCGTCGGCAGATGAGTGGATACGCTGAGGCATACCGGACGTATAAACACCGCCTATACTCTCGTCTGAGTAGTGACGTTGTAGCGGACTGTGCCTTAAAAATATACAGCAGTGTGAGTATATCAGCGTTTTATAACCAGTTATCATAAAAGGGCTAAGGTTTCCTAGTGATAGATTTTTAGTTCCGTCTGTGAAAGGGCTGACAAAATATTAATTAAGGTCGAAGTGTAATGTTCTTGAAAAATTTCGAATTTCAGATGAGTTTTTTTACTAGAATTGGCTCTACAAGAGTCAACAGCACCTATCGGTTAGAACCGTCAAGTTCTCAGCTCATGATTGACAGCCAGGTCACCACTGTGAACGCTGCGACTGATGCTGTGGATTCTGGCAGTGTATCAGATGTCGCTAAACATCCTATTTGACACGTCTTACGTTAAGATTTCAGGTGTGATCCATGATTTATTACTATTGACCGAGTACCTGAAATGAAGTATTTTTCTATCTTTAAACGTTTATCATACACGCCGCACTACTTCGTTTAAAATACCTTGTCACCAAGAAAAGTGGAAAGATGTCTAAAAATGTGCCATTATCGAATCATGCAAGAATAATTTCGCCAGTCTTCAGACATTATAAATAATGGTATCAATCGTTATCGCAATGACAAATTCCTATCAAATTTTAAGGGATCGTCCTTTAAACGAGCAAACGCCTTGGTAATTTCAAAAATGCATTAAAGACAACATTACGAATTTGCTATCTGGTTGACAATTGCATGCATTTCACAGCTTCTGTCGTTTACCTTTTCACCTGTAGATCTAGTTACCTGTTATGATGGGGACTGTGTCTGGCGTGCAACGGACTGTGCCTGTTCTGCGCGAGTGGATTATGCCGGGTCTGAATTTTGTGACGAAGGAACTCAGGGGTACGTTCTGGTGGTGGTGCTGCTGCCGGATGTTGTGCTGTTTGCTGCTGTAGCTGATGATGAGCGACGATGACGGAAGATGGCGCTTGCTGTTGGAACTGTTGCACTTGGGACTTGGATTGGTGAGGAGGCGGAATAGGGGCTATGTGGTGTTTCCTATAATATTTATGATTCCCAATTATTTTGTTGATATGAAGGTATTTGGTTTTCTGTTAAAGGCAACTAAAAATACTAGTTTTCAGTCGTTATTATAAAATGTGTGTGGGGCCTGGTCCGTCTCTAGCTACATGGGTTAATTATTTTGTATGAATATCGATACACAGTCCTGATCACTATTCTGCCAAAACATCTTCCCACTATGAATCAACTGAATACTTATGTATATACAGGATGTTTCTTAATGATATGAGAGAATATTTAAGGGTGTGAATCTACATGAAAAATTAATGTTAGTTTGCTTTATAAACTATGGTCCAAAAATGTTATCTTACAAAAACTCGAAGTGTTGAAGTTTTAGGAAAAAAATGGAAATTAATATTTTCAGATACCGCTTCAGATATTCCACTGATATTTAGTACTTCGTGAAAGTTAATAAAGTTGGATATTTTTCAATGCAAAAATAATTTTTAGGTTTAACAGTGGCGTGCGTACGGGTATTTACTTCGATATTTAAAAAAATGGTACGCCAATGATTTTTTGCCAAATAAGAATTATTTTTGAATTCCCCGTTCAATTTAAAACAAATGATCTCTCTTAAATTGTTTTCCTTCAAAGCGCCATTTTTGAGTAAAAAACTAAAAACCGTTCTATTGTCTAACTTGCAAAATTATTATTAATTTAATTGGAAAAATTAAACACATTAGGGGTAATGATCAAAAACAGCTGACAACATAAACATAACATTTAAACTTGTTGAAAATGGCCCCCTTCACTTAGTATGCATGCTTCCGCCCCCCCTTCTCATGGAATTGCGCACTCGTTGAAATATTCCTGGAGTGTTTTTTATTCTATCACAAGCTGCAACTATTCTTTCTCTTAATTCCTCTACAGTGTTAATGGCACTTGTGTACACTAGTGTCTCAAGATAGCCCCACAAAAAGAAATCTAAACTGTTGAGATCTGGGGAACTTGGTGGCGATTCTTGGGGCCCACCGCGGCCAATCCAACGATTTGGATAAACAGTTTGTAAATAATTTCGAACCGCTACACTGAAATGCGCTGGTGCAACATCATGCATGTACCACATATTGTTTCTTATTAATAACGGAACATCATCAAGCACCAAAGGCAACTATTGTTGAAGAAAATTGAGGTAAGTCTCTCCGTCAAGTCGTCCCGGCAAGAATAATGGGCCAATGAAGTGGTTGCCAATAATTACTGCCCACACGTTAACCGAAAATTGGTGTTGGAAATGGGTTTCAATTGCGGCATAGGGATTTTCTTCTGCCTACAAATGATATTGTGGAAATTCTGAATGGCATTTCGAGAAAAATTGGCTTTGTCCGTGAACAGAATCATTGATTCAAATTGCGAATTTTGTGTAATTTTTTGAAGATACCACTGACAAAAGGTCACACGCCTTGGAAAATAAATGGGAAGTAATGCCTGTACTCTTAAAATATGGTAAGGATATAACAAATAATCCACTAAAATTCTCCAAATAATTTGATTGCAAATATTTAAGTGTTTAGCGATCTTACTCGTTTCAGGATGTTCTTCGACTTCATGCAGCACTGCTTCCTCAATTTCAGGTGTTCTCACACTTAGAGGTCTACCTTCAGATGTTCCTTTTCGGACAGAACTAGTTTCAACAAGACGACCTTGAATATTAGAACAGGTTTGACTATCTGGAAAAGCACGATTGGAATCTCTGGTAATAAATCCGTCTGGCTTGCTCACCATTACCGTCGGCAAGGCCATATACGTAATGCATTTCCGCTATTTCTGCATTTGAATAATTCACCATGATTAACAAGATTGTAAAAACTAAATAACGCACAGCGAACAGATTTGAATAACAGAGACGTGTCGGATGTCAAAAGTCAGTGACATATTCCAGAGCAACTAGATATTTATTGCTAAATTGCATTCTTCAATTATTACATTAATTTTCTCGGACAATAGAACGGTTTTTGTTTTTTTACCCAAAAACGGCGCATCGAAGGAAAACAATTCAAGAGAGATCACTTGTTATAAATTGAATGGGGAATTCAAAAATAAGTTTTATTTGGCAAAAAAACATTGGCGTACCATTTTTTTCTCAAAAAATATCGAAGTCAATACCCGTACACACGCCACTGTTGAATCTAAAAATTATTTTTGCATTGAAAAATATGCAACTTTATTAACTTTCACCACGTACTCAATATCAGTGAAATATCTGAAGCGGTTCTAAAAATATTAATTAATTTCCATTTTTTTCCTAAACTTCAACACCCCGAGTTTTTGTAAGGAAACATTTTTGGACCATACTTTATAAAGCAAACTAAAAATTTTTCATGTAGATTCACACCCTTAAATATTCACATATCATTAAGGAACACCCTGTATATTGATAGTAAACTAAGGTTTGAGGATCACTATGAATACATTATTTCAAAAATAGCAAAAAAAACAAATCACTCTTATAGAGCTTCTCATCGTCTTGGTACATATTCCAAGAAAATAGTTTGTACGTAATACAATAATTCTACCGCATTGACTATATTGTTCAACTATCTTGTTCACTGCCAATGAAGCTGTATTCTCAAAATTACAAGTCTTGCAAAATAAAGCTATGAGAATAATATTGAATAAAAATAAATACACCAAGAATTGCAGTGGTTGAATATAAAAAAATTCATATCATATTAGGTTCTTATTTTTATATTTAAAATAAAAAATCATCTTTCGCCACAACATTTAGAACACACTACATAGAATTGAATAATCATTACCACAATTATTATACAAGAGGAAATATAGATCTTAATTTACAAAATTGATATAGTAATGTAACTAGCAAATCAATATTTCAGAAAGGATTACTTGAATTTAATAAACTAAATAATGATATGTCTACTTGTAAAGTTGTTAAAAAAATTGAAGGAATATTTCATGGACAGTGGAAATGCTTAGAGATGCAAATTTTGTTTTCTCTAAATATCTGTAAGTTATGTAATTGTTTAGTTTTTTAGAAGAATGCAATTGTTGCAATCATGCTAAATAAATCTTAAACAAACAAACAAACCATACATTATCGTTGAGAAGTAATTCAAAAAGAACTAACCTTAGGTATAGAGTCCTTTACGCGTCTATATCTCTATATTCGAGCCTCCTAATACATTTTTTGTAATATAGTCATTGTATAAATGAGATTTTTGTCTTCCAAGAAGCTTAAATCCGGGAGAATATCACTTTAACTCCCCCTCTCGTCGAGCATATGATTTGATATAGGATCCCAAATATGGAAGAACTCTATGAATTACCTTGCTACATACTATTTCCCTATTGTAAGATACTATTAAGGGGAAATATATCAATATACATATATCACTCTGAATTTATCGGCAAAGCAAATGTTTTTCTATGACCTCAAAGGTTTCATTAAGGTTCATGGATGAAACAGAAGTGAACTGGTAGTGACGCAAGGCCTACACGCTAAGAATGTGGCGAGTTATAAGAATGGCCGACTTCAGCATCGGTTTAGTCTTATGGGAGTTAAAATTGCTGAAAACTTCTCGCCAAACGCAGAATTAATTATAAAAAGCGAGGCTATTTGTTTGGTGTTAGGAAATAGTGTTCACCATTCAACCTCATTGTTCTATACAAATCCCAGATAAGGCGTAACTTAAGAGTGCTGTATTCATGTCTAGGCAGTTTCTGTATACACCGCTCAGTTTTGTTCAGAGGAGGACAAACCTCCGAATCAGTGACACTTCTTTAATAAATGTGGCTTACTCATCGATGAACGGTTGGTGGCACAGCATCCTCCTAGCGACGTACTGTCGCAATTTGCAGAGCAAACGTAGGAGCGTGTTGCTGAATACTTTTATTTAAAATATCTTTAACAAAATGTCTTATAATGCATACACGAGTGAATATAGAATAAAGTACAAATGCAAACAGCTAATAGTTGATAGCTGACCCAATACGATAAAAAAATACGAACGATGAAGTGCCTATCACCTGAAGTGATAAAAATGAAACCCTCACAAAAACAGGGCCCATCACCTGCAAACAATAAGCACACAAAATGATTCTTCCGAAAATAGATGTACATGAAATATGTATACAATGTATCTTCATTAATTTTAAAACCTTAGCCTTCCATCTACACAGCGTAAGCAACAGTTTTATGTTCTACTTATGATATCTAGATATGTACGAAGAGGAAGCTCATAGGTCACTTAACTCCTGCATAGACAATAGTATACAATAAAGGTGGACAGATATTTTGATTAGACTTTTTGATCGAGTATACCGTTAAGGTTAAAGGTGCGAGAAACCACACTTTATTATGCGTTTGTCGTTTGATACGATACTTCGTCTGCTCATAAACACAGGATTGATTACTTTACTTTCAACGTCGAACAACTTCTGTATACCTGACCACTTTGAAAGGTGCCAAAACCTTTTACGTTGTAAGTATCAAATTTTACTGCGTACTGTTAAAAAGTTAAGGTTCGACTCTTGATGTTCCTCAAAAATTTTCATGCTTGAGTGAAATGACCTATTGTGTGCATTAATGATAAAAATTACCTGTGATGTCTGTTTGGTGATTCCTTGCCAGGTGGTTTCGGTAAGGGCTTGAGGTACGGTTTTATGCTATCGACTGGTTGAGGACTGAAGCCGCAGTAGGGATTTTGAGTTCTCGGCCAGGGAGGATGGTATTTTGTTTCGGGCGAAGCCTGAAAATAAATATTCACTTTTTCGAATCCAAAGATTCCCAAATATCTTCGGATATAAAACGTCTTAATTTGTGAAATATTTATTTAGAGGCTATGTCGGTAACTATGGTATGTATAAAATACCCACTAAAATGATATGAGGATCATGTGATGATGATTTTGTGATCTACAAAGTATTTGAAGCAGTATTATTCGACATATAAATGACACTGAGGAATCGTAATTTGTAACACTATGAAATAGAACGCATGATACAATGAATTTGTTGCATTCATGTAAAATATGCAATGTATGATGTTTTCATGGAATAGTTTAGGTACACTTCGCCCTGAGACGATTGAAGGTGATAATCAATCTCAAAGTTGAGCAGTTGAAATCTGTATAGAGAATTGTAGGTCAAAATATATTGTCTTTTGGAATCAACAGGTACTATCATACACATTTTAACCTTTCTTTCTGAATGAAGTTTCACACCTTCATGTTAACACACACAAAATGTTAGCATACACAATAAAATAATAAAAATCAACAGGGTGGCCAATATATAACTGACCGATTTAAATTGTGCGCCATTTTTGATACACGCATTTCAGTAGGTGGCGTAGTGGTAGTTGTTTGTCATCCATCAACGACCACTACAATCTTGAGTCACAGTTTGGTGCGGTGTTTAGTATAGAGGTATCACTGGACCTTACTTCTTTGAAGACGTTGAAGGTACTTCTCTTACTGTCACCGGCGAGTGTTACAGTGATATAGTGCAAAACTTTCTGACTCCTCAAATCCAACAATACAACCTGCAAAACATGTGGTACCAGCAGGACGGAACAGCTTGTCATACAGCTAGGGAAACAATGAATCTGTAGCCAACAATATTTCCGGGAAGTTTAATTCAAGGTCACCAGATTTAACGGCTCCTGACTTTTTGAAAAATAGGGTTTATGCCAACAAACCAAATACTGTAGGGCAGCTGAAGAACAATATTACAGAAGCGATTGAAAATATTCCTCCCGAAACCTACCAAAAAGTGATGGAAAATGTAATCAAGAGGACTCAGGTTTGCGCGGATTCTAGAGGCGGACATTCGTCTGATATTATTTTTCATATATAATTTCTAAGTTTCAATAAAAGATTAGGATAAAAAATGGACGTATTTTATTTCATTTCACAAATATTCAAGATACAAACCAGTCAGTTACATATTGGCCACCCTGAATATAGTCTTGGAAACACAGCTCGTCAAATAATCTCAGAATGCAGCAAAATACGCCCAATATAAACTAAATACACATGATACTGTCCTGAAACATTTTGTAATTTATCTACTCCATCCAAGAAATAAACACATCACAAAAAAAATGAAATTGACGAAATGCTTGCCACGCACTCAGATCCGTGCATTTTCAAACTTCTCATACAAACAAATCGGAAATTCTCGATACACAACTACTCTTTGAATAACATGATCGATATAAACTTAAGGGTTAAGTGGTAGAATAGCTTTTAGCTAAACTTCGCATCAATAAAAGTCGTTTATTATTATTATTATTTTTATTATTATTGTTATTATTATTATATAAACTTGATAACCTACGAAAAAAGATAGGAATTTGAATTATTTGACCGCTATAACGAATATATTTAGACTACGTCCATAAATTAGGAGAAATGTAAAAAACTGAAGTTTGGGAAATACCTGGGAATTTTTTGGTTTTTGTTCAGAGCATGTCATAACAACATATAGACAGATCGACAGAAATGGAAGACATGCTTTTTAGTGATGTAGTCGTTAAGAGACAAGAGAACTTGCTAAATGAAATTTCAACATTTCCGTGATCATATACTTTCCTCGCTTATGCCTTTGAAGCCACACGTAACAAAATCGGAGTATGTTTTTGCCCATTTGTCCGATTTGGACAACTTTTTGGTCATTGAAGTTTGTCATTTTTATAAAACTAGTGTAATTACGGTGTGTTGTAATAAGTTATTTTGTTTTTCTAGGGTATAAGAAAACAGAGCCTATTTTAATCATAAAATTGTCTACATTCAGCAACTAAAATATCGAGTTGGAATTGATGCTGTAATGTAGCATATATTTTTTTTACTCGTACAACTAACTGCGACAAAAATAATAATGATTCAGTTACCTTTTAGTGTAGTTTTTGGAGAAGTGTATATTTATTTCTCACTTTTTATTTCTAAGAAAAGCCAAAATGTAGCTGTGGTTAAAGGAACTCGTCTATATGAATGAAAAAATGTGCCTGTCGACAGCGTGCTGTAAGCAAATGAACCCCCACTCAATTTCATATTACAGCCCACATCCCTGTGTCACAGACTGACTCACCTGCCTGATGCACCCGCCTTTATGTGGCGGTACGACTGGTGCCTGTTGATGGAAGAACTGCTGTGAAGGCGGTGGTTGCTGTTGTTGCATCAACTCTTGTTCTCGCTCCACCGACGATGCCTTCTTGCCGTTGCGTTTGCACGCCTGGCCGCCTAATAACGGCTCGCTCTCGCACGCACCGTTGCCGCTCATGTGGTGGACTGCCTCACGTAGGGGCGGCAGCCGATTGGTGCGTGATGCGGCCGCTCCTCCGCCGTATAGGTCGTCTCTGGGTGGGCGAGGCGGTCGAGGTGCTCCGCCTATTTGAGGATGCGAAGGCGGCATCTGGTCATGCTGTTGGTGGAGCAGGGCCAAGGGTGTCGCTACGCCGCCGTACAGCGAGTTCAGATCTGGGAGTTAGACTTATGTTACCTTCAATACAAGGCAGACAATACTTTGTTTGTATTTTGGCAGAAAGATGTCATAATATGCCGTCTAGCGACTCCTGAACAGAAAGGTCAGAATAAGAAGAATGTAGAACAGCGCACTAGGAGCTGATTCCCAGTTTTAATGATCTTAAGATACTATGAATGTTGGTTTCCGTGTATGCTGGGTGTTTCCCAACTACAGTGCAAAACTTCATCGGAGGGTGATTCGTTAGGTCGTTTTCAGAAAAAAGTTCCCATGAACATATGACCTGAGATGATTCGTTTACGAGATATATGGCGTTGAATTGAAAAAAGTATAAATAAATATAAATTTCAAAAATATCTTTAAAACCGATTTGGTTGTAATTTTGTGCCATTATTTGATCGGACTGAAATTATTAGGTTCAATGTCATCTCAGAGGGTACCCTGGCGATATTAATAAGAATAAATGCCCAATGCCTTTTTGTAATTGTAAATAATTTTTATATTTTTTTAGATTAAGCAGCTAAAATTACATCTTTTTGATCTCGTGTTTTCTTTAGATTTTATTTGCCATAAAAACTTCTACGTCTGTTTTTGGAGTACAAGATCTGTTTTTTATTACAAATTACTGTCAAGTACAATCAAGTACCTACATATCTGCATTGGAGACCAGCTCATAGTGATCGTATTGTCATATCAGTAAAACTCAGAGTTGTGATTCCATTATGAATAATTTTACTAATGCGGAAGAAGCACGTCGAATTTACCAGGACGGATACGTTAACATAGTAATTCGTTGTGCCAAAACATTTAGAACGCTACAAGCAAGATAGTTACTTTCAGCAATAATTTTCGCTAGACGTTTGGGTACGAATTATTAGTGACTACCTAATTGTCCCACTTTTTTCCTACAAGATTATTAGGTGAACCACAAATGAACTTTTTGTAGTATCATTTATACATTTTGTTAGAAAAAGTATCCGTTCAAGTGAGAGTCAACATGTGGTGGTCAACACGGGGTTACAGGTCATTTTGTCTTCTTGCCCGTCATGATCTTGACATCACTTACCATAATCGCAGGATTGGACGTGCTGCACCTCATATTTGGCCAGCTCGCAGTACCGATGTGAATCCTCTAAAATTCCTATTTATGGGGTCACCTGAAGGTTCTTGTTTATAATTCCGGAACATTCCAGGTATTTTTGTATGTGTCAGACACTCAATGACAAATGGATTGTAGTTTTTTAACTTTAACGTAAATTGTTTGTTTTTTGTTTTTCTTTTATGTTGTTCATGGAGAGTTCTTAGAATGAGATAAAGTGATAGTGAAGTGATAAGCTAGATATGAAGAAAACACAAGAGGACAAAAAGTTTTATTTTTTGTTTCTTAATATAAAACATTTAAAAATATAAAAAGTAATTGGCGTACCTTTTTCAATAATATAGCCGTGATACCCACTGACACGCAACTGAACCTAATAATTTCAATCTAGTTCATAGGTTCTTAAACTTATTTCGTCTAGCGCCCCCGAGCTTTTAATTGTAGGTATGAGAGTTTTAATTTTGATTGTAGACATTTAAAAAAAACACGAATTTGCTACTGCATCACCTCGCCGCCGCATCCGTGAGTCCCAGCGCCCTCAGAGGGGCTTTATTGTCCACTATGAGAAATACTAATCTAGTTAGAGCTAAATAGGCGTCTTATTACTTCAAATAATGACTCCAAATTTCAAACAAGTCGATTTAGGCGTATTTGTGATATTTTATAAATACCACTTTTTTTTCAACTCCGGTCATATTTATGTTCATAGGACTTTTCTTTCAAAAATTACCCAAGAAATCACCACCTGAAGTTTCGTAGCGTAGTTAAGAAACTTCCTGCAGGAATAATGAGCCTATGTAATGTTGTAATACAAGTACTATCGCATGTGTGTATCAACACTTCATACAACGCTTCTCTGGATTTCCACTATGGTATAAAGCTAAAAAACTATGCGTATCTAGAGTTGCTTTTGCGTCAAAATCATTGAACTTTTTGTAATTAATTTATCACATGGATTTTTTACAATCTAACAGCAAAATGCAACCTTATCGCACAATTCTTTAAGGCGGCCAATTTTATTTGTGTTTATTTATTTATTTATATATTAATATCTTAATAGGTTTCAATAAAAAAATTGTTTTTAGCACTTTGTTAATGCTTCGTTTTCGCATGTTTGTAGCAGTTAGCGCCTTGTATCACCAAATTGAAGTATTCTATAAAGTGATTTCACAATTAGTAGTAACGACACGTTCCCGTTCTCTTGGGTTCTCTAGTGTGAAGACAAATTAGAATAAGTATCAGACACTATCATATTTATCAGAAAGAACACAAAAGTGCTAAATTAATTATTTAATATGAATTATTTACACAGCAGCTATCAAAATTAGAACTGAACAGCATGAATGTACTGTTTTACAGTGCCATTAGTAGTGGGGCAACCGAATAAGGGTTTATTTAACTACATATCTTTCACAGGTTAATATTAAGAAATCATAAATCTTATTATTCCTACCAATTGTCAAGCTAACACCACAATCCAGCACTCCACAAAACACACCCCTGAACCCTGTTATTACCAATATAGCCTTACTGTTCACGTTATTCGCGTTCGACCTGATGTTGTTCAACTCTTCCACTCTCAAAGTGCCAGGCTGTTTTCTATCGATGAGAAAATACGTCGTCATGTCGCCTTTGCCCTTCACTTTCACCTTGCCGCGGCATTGGAACTCGTATGGGTAGTTTTTCAGCACCTGATATACTTCCTCGGTGACCTGTTATAAAATAAACTTTTTTATACAATATGTGTAAAGTATAAAGCCCATCATAAGCAGATCAACTGTAATAATCTTCAAAAAGAACCATTTAAATCCTGTTTTACATGTACTGTACAAAGTCTGTAAATTGAGTGATGAGACTGATTTAAAAAAATATATTCAAATATTATTACAATTTTATATTGTCACCCTCAAAATAACTTTTTTCTGAAGCAACACAGAGCTGGACACAGTTCTTCCACTCCTTATAGCAGAGCTGAAACTCCGATACTGGAATAGCCTTCAGTTGGTCAGTTAGAGACGTTTGAATGTTTTCGACTGTCCCAAAATGAGTTCCCTTTAGGTGGTTCTTCAGGTTCGGGAACAGAAAAAAGTCACAAGGACTGAAGTTAGGCGAATAAGGAAGCTGAATGAATGTTTTTGCTGGCCAAAAACTCGTTTATTGACATTGATATGTGACATGGAGCATCGTCATGATGCATCACCCAGTTGTTCTTGATCTGAGGAACGGTGGTGCGAGTCAAATTTAACCCTTCCTCGATCATTCTGTCAATCGACGATCTGAACGCACAAGATCCCGGATTCTGCCCATATTTTCATGGGTACTTGACGATGAAGGCCTTCCGCGTTGTGGTCCATCTTCAATCGACTCTCTCTCTTCTGAAAACGCCTTAAGCCACCGAAAACACTATCTCGGTAGGCCTGTTTAGAAAGAGTTTCCGTAGCAGTGTGCCCAAGTATGAACCAAAATCTGATAGCACACCGTTGCTTGAAATTGATGTCACTCATTTTTAGAACACAATAGAAAAAACTGTTACGCAAATAAAATCGCTACGGATAACCAAATAACTCGAGCGAGTTCAAACTTGTGCTGAAGGTGGATCACATATTCCCCTGTCACCTCCCCAAGGCCGGCGCCAGTGTTGTAAGATCGAACACTACGTGGCCAGTCTCATCACTTAATTTACAGACTTCGTATTTTAAATGACAGTCTTTTAGGTAGCATATTTTTAAGATTCTGGAGTTCTGACAATCGTACTACGGCAAGTTATACAACAATATTGTTGAAAATATAGAGTTATTTTATTCTATTCCTTACTAGCGGTAACTTCGTCATCAAAAAAAAAATAAAAACGAACCTGTGTATGATTTGGTAAGCCAGTTGAATCCATACGACTTGCTACATTAACTGTATTTCCCCAGATATCGTACTGAGGTTTTCTAGCACCTATTACACCAGCTACAACTGGTCCAACATTTATACCTAAAAAACGAAGTACTTAACACATATTTTCACTTTTTTGTTTAGCTGTTCCCTAAATTATTCAAGTGGATTAAAATGTCACAGTATATAATTTTGAAAAAAGGAACTACTTAGCTCAGAACCGTTCGGATTTTGCTAGTAGCCAATAACAAAACAGTCCTGATATGCCGCAAACCTACTGCACAGAATCAGATCGGTTCTGGGATAGTTCTTTGTAGATCTCGAACAATGCTATTTATCCTTTATTGTTAGGTCACCCTACCTTAACTACATGACATCACAAACAACATGGCAAACTTGTTAAGAAAAAGTAGAAAATAGGACAATGTCGTTCCAAATTCCATTTTTACATTACATACAGTTCAAACATAAGTGTGGGGAGGCTTTTTGAAAAGAATTGTATATAGAATATGTTAGTCCTGAACAAAATCATATAAATTCATACATGTGCTGTCCTACTTGTATTTGAAAACGGAAATAAATAATTTCGTTATTTTGAGTGTATAAATAGTATTTTTGCTGCCAGGGGCGTGGGATACTGATAAAAAGCCTATTAATTCGCAAGAGTAAATTTTTGTGATCGTATTCATTATGAACAGATGTTCGTGGCTTCATCTGCGAATTTCGTGGCTCAATGAAGATTTGTACGCCATATGGGCGGAGATAAGACGTAGAATTAATTACCTATTATAAATAAAATTACATTCAGAAATGACCTCAAATTGCAAATACGAATTGATTGACAAATAAAACAACTGAAAGAAATCTATAAACTAAGTACTTACCTACTCTTAACATGAAATTATTGTAAGAATTTTCATTAATATTAAGTAATCTCTCCCGCATGGAGAACACGAACTCGACCAATGTGCTAAGGTGTACGCCTGCTGTCGTTTCATCGTCATCCAATATTCGATAGTCAGGCATTAGACCTACCGCAGCCATGTACGTGGAACCGACAGTCTTGATTTTATCTATTGCCTTAAACTTCTCCTCTGACAGCAAATCATCGAAATCGGCTATGATTTCGTTAAGCAGTCGGAGACATTCAACACCTACAATTAAGAAGCATGTTATAAGTCACATTTTTCAAACAGTTGAACAGGTCTGTTTACATGCAATCTTCAATTATTACTTCGATAAGACTTATGATGCCACAAACTAATTGTATCACATGCGTGAATCCCAAATTCTATTATCGATGATTTGTAGATTTTACACAAAAGGTTTATAACAAGATGAAACACGTAGGTGCATTAAATATAAACGAGCCTAAATCAGTGACAATTGCTATTTACAAATAGTTCAAATCGCCTGTCAGAGCTTGATACATCAAAGGACTCCATTGTCGCTAAATCAAACTACACATGCTTTAGTTACTGCTTAATGTACGATGTTGGGCCACCACGGTGGCCTTTTTCAAATACAATGACAGTAAATAACAATATATTTTATTTATCTGTCTGCCACGTGACAATTCATTTGTTTTTTCTTTTTTCCATTACTATGCAGTGTGTTGCGACAACTTCTTGAACGGTAATGTACCATGCTGAGATCGCGCGAAGCCATCATTACAATTTTAATATGGCACCACGAAAAACAAAAAAAGCCGAGGATCGCCTGGAGTAAGCATCCAAGCTCCCAAAGGACATCCAGCCTGACAAAGCAACAAGCAAGGGTGAGATTATTTTTCGTTTTTATAAGTACCAAATATGTCACGTTCGTCCATAGTCACGAAACGCTAATCGCTCTCCAAGAAAGCGAAAACCCACCCAGAACTGTTGTGCAATTTTAAACTATAATAGTTATGTTGCATACATATTTTCCATGGATCTGAAATGCCTACCCCAGGATTCCTGGATTTACGTGATACCATCTTAAAATTGTGATGATTAAAAAAAAAATAAATTAACTGTCATTTGGAAGACAGATAAACAAAATATATTGTCATTAATTGTCATAATACTTGAAACACGCATCCGCGGTGCCCAAAACGTCGTACAGTACACAGTAATTGAAACATGTGGTCTGTGGTTTGATTTAGATTTAAACAAAGGAGTCTGGAAAATACCAGAATAAGTATCACGTGTTACCTTTACTTGAATCATATGCGGCCCTACGCCTAAACTGCATAAAGTCCAACATTAATTCAATCAGGTCACTATAATGTAATCTGTGTACCAACTAATCGCTGGCCCATGCCGCGCCTACACTCACAGTGAGTACCACCTAGTCTATAGAGTATACTTTTGAACAAGATGTGACGGAGAAAATGAATACAAAATTAGAAAACAACAAAAAAACATGCACTGGATGGCAGATTTGGTTGTAAAAAGGAATCCAATATGGCGGATGCTCAAAATGGTGATGATTCATCAATTCCATAGTAACCGCTGGGTATGGGTATCAAATGGAAGGGCTTGACGAGAGAAACATGATAAATGCAATACGACGCTCTACAGTAACCGTTATGATATGGGTATCCAATCAAAAGGCCTGTTTGCTTTCCACTGTGTGTCTCCAAGATTAGAACTATACCGTACTTACAATTGCCAACAAGTACAACGTTGTCGGTTGGTCATAGTCAGAGAGACGGAGCGCGAACAGGTTCAGTTCAGCGTTAAACCAGCGTTTTAATCATTTATAACTTAAAACTGATTTTCATTCACATTTTTGTTTTACCTCTGTTCCCTTCTGTTATGTACACACTTGTTGCGATGTTGTGCCACGTTTTGGGGACAGTGACAGTTTTTTGCTACTCCTTGTTTGTAGTGAGGTGATTATTAATGGTATCTTTGAGCGGTTCAATTATATAGACGTCATATGGCGACGAGTCAAGGATGTAAGCTGGATGAGTAGCTGGATGAGTACATATTGGCTTTTTTTTATATTACTGGGTAGCGGTCTGACGCCTGGCGTTGTCAACACACCTCTACGCATCCGTGACGGATTAATACCTCAAACTTTGCAATAATAGGCAGCGGTAATGATTCTACCATCTTAGAAACAATCGATCAATATACAATCCCAGAGCACGGTGACAAAGCCTTTCTTGCAGACAAGCGCGTCAGTGCACTAGTTTGCCTTTCCCCACTCTTTGGTGGAACTTCTCGATGTAGTATTATTTCTCAAAGTGGGCGATAACGCCCCCTTGTGGGTGCTGGTGGCTAAGAATGACACACTATGTGTATTCATTGACGAGAAAGATAAAAATACGTTTTGCAACCACGAAGTGTATATATTTTTCTCGAGAATCGTATGCACTACCAATAAGAACACGCGAGTGACACTACTATACTATTATTCTATTAGAAAAACCCCCTTTCCGCTATTATAAACGTTGCATACTGGCCAAGCCGACATGCCGGTTGGTACATAATTACAGAAGGCTCGTTTATGTTTAATTCACCTACATGTCAGTTTGATGTGGATAACTACTAACCTTGATTATTACCATCTAACTCCGTGTAAAACTCATGATAGTTGGTAATGGAGGCAAACACTACCCCCACTCGAGAGTAGCTCTGATGGTAGAGTTCCTGCGATAGAGTATTCTGTAAGAGAATGTTCCCCATTCCTTTTATATTATCCTCGATTGTGCAGCCAACATTTAGACATCTAGACAAACATTCACATTTCCAAAAAAGTGTGCTTGTGCAAGAACAGTAACGTAACATGGATAGCAACTTAAAAAATATTGAAAGATTAGAGAAGACTAGTGGAAAAAACTAATGTTGCCTACACAAGAAACAGAGCATTCTCTTTCAACAGGAATAACGGAAGAACAGAAACAGTGCATAGTGTAGAATAATAGAAGTAAAATATATTGTAACAATGCAGTGTAACACGCACTCATTTCATCAATGAAAAATCTTCAAATAAATTATATAAGTTTTCTATTTCTGAAGTATTGGTGTTAATTCTAAATGATTTGTGAAGCCTGCCCTATGTCTAAGCTACTCGTACGTTTTACTTCTACAGCCTGAAATCATCATGCAGATGTAGTGTGTCTGCGGTGTGAAATCGCCCTTTTTATCGCGTTTAGACACTTGCTTGGCATGATGATATCCACCTAATTTTTAAGCGTGTACCAACTAGTTTGAGGAAACAACGTACGGGTAGCATGTGTGACTATGCCAGCCTAAGTAGGCCCAGATCATATAACACTTTTTTTACCCCGATAAACACATGGTTTAAATGTAGTTTATACGGGTGGCTAATATATAACTTGACTGATTTCAATTGCGTACCATTTTTGATACAAGAATACAGTAGGTGGCGCCGTAGTAGTTCTTTAAAGCACATGTGTCCAATTCATCATGGAGCGCTACACGATCCCACAATATTTCGGTCGAAATAATGTGCCTAGTGTCAACACCATTCGTCAGTGGGTGCGGAAATTTGAAGAAACAGGTGAAGTTAAAGATTTGCCATGGTTGGGCCTTGTTCGACTCTTCGTACTCCGGAAAATATCGAGAGAGGTCGTGAAAGTGTAGTGGAGCACCCTGAGATGTCTACCAGACATCGTTCTCAAGAACTGGGTATTCGTCGCACGTCATTATGCACTATTTTAAAAAAAGACTTGTATTTGCGGCCATAAAAATTCAGTTAACCCAAGAACTACAGTCTAGTGACCATGAAAGTCACCGACAATACAGTCATGCAATATTGCAGCTTAATAGCCAAAATAACGATTTTTACCGACAATAATGAGCGATGAAGCCCACTTCGATATGAACGAATTTGTTAGTAAGCAGAATTGTCGTATCTGGGCATCAGTCACAGTTTGGTACGATGTTTGGCATGGAGGTGTCATTGAACCTTATTTCGTTGAAGACGCTGCAGGCTGCAGGTAATTCTCTTACTGTCACTGGCGAGCTAGGGAAACATCTTTTGCGCTCAATATTGTCGTGACATTTAATTTCTCGATTTGGTGATATCAAGTGGCCACCAAGGTTACAGGATTTACCGGTTCCTGACTTTTTTATGGGGATATTTGAAAAATAGGGTTTATGCCAACAAACCAAATACTGTAGAGCTGCTGAAGAACAATATTACAGAAGCAATTGAAATTATTCCTCCCGAAACCTACCAACAAGTGATGGAAAATGTAATCAAGAGGGCTCAGATTTGCGCGGCTTCTAGAGGCGGACATTTGTCTGACATTATTTTTCATATATACTTTCTAAGTTTCAGTAAAAGATCAAGATGAAAAAATGGACGTATTTCATTTCATTTCACAAATATTCAAGATACAAACCAGTCAGTTACATATCGCCCACCCTGTATAAGTCCGTTCAAGCAGAAAGATGTTAGGTGATACTGATACCAGGATTGCCTTCATCAACCTACCACAAATAGATTTCTAATAAGAATAAAAATAAATATGAAGTGTAATGTTGCCACCATTAACGTTCTTTCTTTCCAGTAACAAAGATTGATATACACTACATTCCAACCATTGGTTTATCGTGGAATATGCATACAGGGTGGCCCATTCATGTGTGGACGGAATATTACTCATAAACAAATACATTCTTCAATATTGGCCATTATACAAGGTGTCCCAGTTTTGACCTACATACAATATCAAATTTGTGATTTTTCAAATAGAATGCCTCAACCTTTATTGCATATTTGGATAAACCAATTCAAAAGAAGAAAATTGATATAGCATACTATCTCGTTTTGGTAATTAGCTACTGAGATATAAGGTGTTTTGTCCAGAAAAACCCCCCACTTCGGCAACCCCTCAGTCCGCCATTTTGAAATCTGGAGTGCTGAATTTTGTACCAAAAAACTTACACACCTCAGCTTTTATCTTATTTGTTACTTTTTCCGAATTTTAATTTTTGCTCATACAGGGTAGTAAAAAACGCGAATTGTAGTTTTTCTCAAAAATTTCAAATGCATCACCCTGTATATTTGTGCAAGTTTGGATTAAATTTTTTATAAGCTTTTTTTGATACTACACATAAGGGTTTTTACGGCTGTTTTTTGCTATTAGCACGTCTTTTATGGAACGGCTTAATTCCCTAAAATATCGCATCATGCTTGGTAACAAATAAATTGTTGATTAGGTACAAACTGTCAAAATTAGCTTTGTGAGCATTCTTACTAAAAACGTGTTTGAAAATGAATTCTTTTAAGAAGAAATGGTGAATATGGTGTTCGTTTTGGGCGAAGCCCAATGAAAGAGTTTCCTAGTATCTCGCATTATATCTTGGCCAATATCAGACCTTTCCAACTCGAGCACTTGGTGCTGGTGCGCTCCGGTGCTGAACCCAGCGGCATCGGTGCCGTTCCCCCTCCACCTCGACCGCACAGCCGTCGCGACATAGAGAAACATATTAGCCGCGCGGGCCATTTCTTAATAGGACAAGACAAAGTGGACAGGTTTTTTAGCATCTTAACGTGCATCTTTTTGTAAACGATGTCATTCAATCCTGCATGGAAGAAGCCTTTTTTGTAAATACTGATGGAAAAGCAAAATGTTTAATTTGTCACACGCTACTGAGGCCAGCCCTTCTAAGTTCTGAAGAGGTAATTATTGATTTGGTCCTAGTTGATTATTATTAATGGTGTCGTAATGCAAGTTATATTGAATATTATTATATTTGAAAATCGCAAAAAGTGGGAGACCGTTTACTAACGGTGCACTTGTCAAAGAATGGTTAGAGGAGTGTGCAGAAATATTGTGCCCATCTCCTGTAAGCAACTTTGAGATAATTAGTATGTCCGAGCAAACAATTTCTCGTCGGATACTTGAACTTGGTGCAGATTTAAAAGAACAACTGCGGGAAAATGTTCCCATTTTGTGCAGTATTTTATAGCTCTCGATGAAAGTAAAGACATTTCTGACACAGCATAATTAGCTGTTTTTGTTAGAGGTGTCGAAATAATCTTTACTATCACCGACGAACTACTAGACGTTATTCCGCTCAAAGATACAATGGCCAGAGAAGATATTTTTGATGCTGTAAAATACACAATGAATGACATGGGTATACTACTCAAAAGTTTGCGTAGAGTTGTTACTGATGGAGCGCCAGCAATGTTATCGGAAGCACAAGGTTTTAAATGAAAATAATAGTACGCGACGCTGGCCTACCTCCGATATCATCGGTACACTGCATATTACATCAGGAACAACTATGTGCAAAAACCTTCCGCAATATCAAATCTATTATGGATGAAGTTATAACATGTGTCAATTTCTGCAGAAAGCAAGGTTTCAATCAAGGCAGTTTGAAGTATTTCTAAAGACCTGGAAGCAACTTACGGTGACATACCCTTTTATTGTGTCACGCGCTGGTTAAGCTGCGCAAAAGTACTTAAGATTTTTTTTTTAGTTCATTGACGACATTGAGATGTTTATGCAAATGAGATTTTTACGACGCCATCTTCATTCAGTGCTTTTCGAAACAGAACCGCCGCAGTTTCAAATGGAGTTGATTAAGCTTCAATGCGATACGATCCTTAAGGATAGATACTACCACTACAATAGTAATTTAATTTCGTTTTATCAAGGGGTTAAGCAGCAAGATTTTCCCAAAATCCTTGCACTGGACTTGGAAACTTGCTCCATGTTCGGTACAACGTACTTCTGCGAGCAGATGTTTTCTTTAATGAATTTAAACAAAACTAAAAACAGGTCTTTGCCTGATGTGTCCTTAGAGGCGATACTCAGAATTTCCACTGCTCAAGCCACTGTACCAAATCTTAGAAAACTTGTTGAATCGAAACGCTGTCAAAGATCATCTTAAGAATAAATGTGTTTACGTCGAAATTATGAACATTATTTTATCACCCGCGCGTTGACTCGATCAGACCAATTCAAATGTCAATACGAATGTCACTCCACTCATTTTCCGTTGGGGCTGGGAGCCGGTGAAATTAAACCTTATCGCGGATTTTACTAAGCTTAGTAATAATATGTAGTTTCAAAGTAAATGAACAAAAAGGGCTTGGTATGCCGATGAAAGTACCTGTCATATCGACTTGAAGATACAACGTGACGGCAGGATTTTACCATAACCTAGACGTATATCAACGGTCATGACGTTTCATATTCATTTTACATATACTTTCAAACATCTAGAAGCCTGGTGTCACACTGACAGACTCAAATGAGCTTTTAAATGCAAGCATGAAGCATACAAACGGATGTATTATTTTGATCTATTTGAATTACCTGGCTATAGCTTTCAGACGGTACGGCAGAAACTTCTGACGGAAATCAGTTTGTCATACAATGTTTATCCAAATGAGCCAAAAATTTCCATCAAACCTTGTAAGCTTCGTTGGATTCCGTGAAATTCTCTTGTCACGCTGTATCTTTAAGTCGGTATGACAGGTACTTCTGGCAGGTTGCGTCCCGTCTCACTGAGCTTTTCTTGTTCAATTACTTAAAAACTACATATTATTACTAAATTTAGTCGAATCCGCGGTGAAGGTATACTCAATGCCACCAGCTTCCGGGTCATTTCTATTCGCAGGGTACTACGGTTAGCATAACACCTTCCTCGCGATGCGTATGCCGCTGCCTAATCCCTCCCCCACCTTCAAGGAGTCACCCCGCAGCACTGTGCTGCGAGCGGTGCTCGGCGCTGCACTGGTGACACCCGAGTTGGAGAGGCCTGGCCTATATCTTGGCCTCCTAGATCACCAGATAGGACACCGATGGACTTCTTTCTATGGGACTACGTTAAACAAGAGGTTTATAGATATCCAACCATCTACCCCGGAAAATATGAAGGAAAGGATTAAGGATGCTTTTTTGAACATAAGGGAACACATGCTGAGGGATGTGCAACGGTGCATTTATCCAAAGACTACGGCTGTCTATTCAACATGGTGGAGATATTTTTGAGCAGTTTTTGTAGATTAGGTCTTGACTAGTGATAGTTGTTTGTTTATGTTATTGTTATAGTTGTCTTTCTCTATTACGCTTGAAGCTGAATACTGTTCTGATTGTTATTAGTTTTTACGTCAAATCTGTATTCTTAGTGGCAATATGGAACTAGCCCACTGTATATACATGTATGTCTTTTATTTCCATAGATGATGTGATTTTTTCCTTAATTTTGGTGCTGTTCTATTAAAAGCTTAGTAACACAAAATCTAGTGATTTTATACGAATCAAACTTTATACCAAGAAAAATCTTATAAAAAATTGAATCCAAACTTGCACAAATATACAGGGTGATGCATTTGAAATTTTTGAGAAAAAGTACAATTCGCGTTTATGACCACCCTTGTATGAGCAAAAATGAAATTTCGAAAAAGTTACAAACAAGATAAAAGCTGAGGTATGTAAGTTATTTTTGATACAAAATTCAGAGCTCCAAATCTCACAATGGCGGATTGAGGGGTTGCCGAAGTGGACGGTTTTTCTGGACAAAACACCTTACATCTCAGTAGCTAATTACCAAAACCCCATAGTATGTATCAATCTTCTTCTTTTGAATTGGTTTATCCAAATATGCAACAAAATTTGAGGCATTTCATTTAAAAAATCACAACTTTGATATGTAGGTCAAAATTGGACCCTCAAATGTCATGTATAACCTGCCATGAATAGATTTTTCCAAAATGTATTTGTTTATGAGTAATACTCCGTCCGCACATGGATGGGCCACCCTATATATATATATACATGGAACTTGGACTTATAAAAGAACAAAATTTGTTTAATAAAAGTGTTAACAAGTGATTCTTCTTGATCACATGACAATGCGTGTTATACTTACGAACATATAGAGTGACGTTTCTATTCCTGTAACTGAACATTTTGTATGCCTATATCATTTAGGTAAATATTCATACTACAATATAAGAGGTTTATAATAAATTTGATTAGCATACTGAACTGTTGCTTCTCTGACCTGATCGATTCCAGAGCGTGACGTTATTTTATACTCGTAGGACGCCTTAGTGTTTGTTTAGGACAAATCCCATGAAACCAATCGACTACCTAATCCTGAGTAGTGTACATAGGAAGGATTTAGAAAATCTAGGTTTATTCGATATGGACCGTTAGTTGAAGCGATTCTATTATTTCTATTGAATGTTCAGTAGCAACATTGGCAAGCTCTTCTGAAATTATTAGTGATTTCAAAAGCCAATCACTTTGGGCTTAGCTTATCTATCATTTAGTGCTTTATTACGAATGCATCTTACAATTTACAGGAATAGAAAATAATGAATGTGTTATCAGATGATGTGACAAGAATACGTTCGTAGGTAGAATGTAATTTTTATAGATGGGTCGATAGATTTCTATTGAAGTATATCGAGGAAAACCGAAAAAAAAAAAAACAGAATTTCAACATAACCGTAAACCCACTGACCATATTATTCCTGAACTGATTGTCCAAGAAGTGCGTGGCGACGTGTGCAGGTAGGAGGTTGAAGAGGATGCGCTTATTAGAGTGCTGCAACGCGTCCATTTCACGCTTTTCTTCATTCGCCTGGATCTGCCACAGGAAATCCAGTCGAGCAGTCCACTCTACTTGCCTGCCGTGCAGTAGGACGGCCAGCACGAACATGAGGACTTCCACGACGCTTAGGACGTGGAGAGGAATTACAGATCTACGGAAACAGTACGTGGTGAAGATGAATGACCCGAGTGCAACAAGTATACAGCGATACAAGAAATTTTCTGTACCCAAAATGTAGTATTAGTTTTTAATAACTTGAGTACTTTTTCCATTTTTTAACTTGTTCGGGTTGTAACACATAGTCATTAACAACAAACCCAATGTGTCCTGTCTTTTGGTTTTATAATTGTGTTCTCATCCACGCTTTCATTCTAAAACACCATTTAGCAATAGCCTCATCGACGAGTAAGTAATTTGAAAATTTAAATCTGTTCTAATTTGGTTGCTATTTTCATATTTGTGTGAAGATGACAACATAGTTTGTCGAAAGCTCGAGATTTCAGTCAAAAGAGTTCACTACGCTTCAAGTTTTGACAATTCCCAATGAATAATTTAATTGCATTTTTTGCCAAACTGGTCGTTGGCAATGGTAATGACAACTGCTCGTATATATATATAAGATTCTTCCTTGCATACTTCTACATACAAGTAAGATGATTTAAAAACTAGGCAGTTAATAATTTCAGTGTTTCAGTTTTGGCTTACGTATCAAGGCAAGGATTTCATATTTGAAATTTCATCGATTGTATACTGTCCCTCGATGAAGTGTAATCAATTTCTCGGAAAATCGAGGAATACAAAAAAAATTGGAATATACGATAATTAATAATATTATTTATTTAAATATTTATTTATTTACGGTTTCCCATTAGATAAAAAAAAATTAAGTTGATGTGACAGGTTACAAAAGCTTTATATAAATTATCAATGTAAAGAAGATCCACATATTCATATGATACCCTATCTACTTATATTTCAAACCAAACAAACTAAAAATGAATGTGCTTTTTGATGTTCCTAATATTGCTACTGCAAATTTCTATATTGTAGCTTACAGCAAGATTGTCAAATCTAAGAATTATAGTAACTGGTACATTCGTACCATAAGTCGTAGAATGATGTGGAATTGTAAACAGCTCCGTATTGCGAGTTCGCCTTTCATTAGCATTAAGATTTATTTGTGCATTTAAAAAAATATCTACTGAATAGAGGCGTTTCACGGCCATACCAGAGTATATAAAGGATGATTGGAAAGCAGCGACAATGCTTCTACTGCAAAAGGTATCACGGGAAATAGTTACGGTTATATTTCGGAATCGAGAGAAAGCTTAAAATTGAATCAGTGGCGTAAAAAGAACGATATTTTAATTCCCATTGAACAAGACAAATATCTTCCATGCCGCTGATTTTTTAAACATATTTGAATAATGTATTTAATTTCACGGAAATTGTATCTCTTGATAAATGTTTGTCCTGTATAGATTTGAGGGTATACTGGTTCAAATATTTGAGAGATTTTAATCTTTACTTCAATCCGTTCTCTGACAGTTTGCTGAAGTTAGTAAAGGTTGACCCTAGTTAAGCTATACCAAGACAGGACACTGGAATATTTTTGAAGATTATCGGTTAAAATTGGTTAGGCACTATATTACTGGTTGTCTTACAATAAACTAATTTTAGTATTTTTGACATGTTGATTTTTCCAAAATATTTTGCATGCTGTTATTTGACTCAACAAGACTTTGAACATTTGAGCAGATTAATGAAGTTTCTAAGAATATTATTTATTGTGGTAATATAGCCAACCATACTGTATTTAGGAGTTCAAAGAATTATCCGAGATGAAATAAGATAGCCGGCACATAATATATGAGAAATTGTCACATCCAACGAATTCAGACTAGGTAGAACTAGCCAGTAAAAGGCTTCTCATAGTCTGTAGTGAGGATCAAAGTGCACTAGACTAAGTCAATTTTTCGACAGTTCTGTCATTAAATGCGTATTTTTAGTGTCATTTTTGAAATTGCGTGTGTTTGCAGATAATTGTGGTTGTAGATAATTTCAATACAAGGTACTTCTTACATAATTTGCAATGAGCGGCACAAGCCTAATGAAGGTAGGTGTTTCCACCGGCAAGTATTATTATGTTGATACAATGCTATCTACTCGTCATTGTCTGTCAGAGCTGTCCGTAGGACCTTTGTTCTTGGTTGCAGTCTTGTAAGTCAGTAGGTCTGTGAGGTCTGGTTGCTCAGATACCAAACAAAGTCTTGGTGATACAATGCTGTCGCACTGGTAGACAAATGAGACAAAAGTATGAATTCAAACTACGCAAATTAGGCGTCAAACAAAGCAATGTAAACAAATATCTATTCGAATTCGTTGGTCACATCTATGTTTAATTAGGGGTCTACTTTGTAAAAAGTTAGTGTCTCTTAGATGACGCTATAGCCAACTATAAGCTAAATCAGGGTAATTAAATCTCTCTAGTAAATACCCGAGCACTCCCGAAATTTTTGCATCCATGCGCTTTTGATAATAAGGTTCCCACAACTTTCAAGAAAATAAAAAAGGGGCTTATGAGTGCCCTCTAATATGACCTAGATGATGACCTCAGGCGCCATTTGGAGATCGCCTTAATTTATTCAATGAATCAATCAAGGAATCAATTTTCAGAGGTGAGATCTTACGGCCAAGCCAGTGTGTCAAGCTTTAATGTATGAAAAGTACAAGAACACTAGAAACTTTGAAATCACAATTTTTTTGAGAAAAGGTGTATACAAAAGTTTCACGAGAACAAAAATGGAATTTCCTCCTGTCTAAGACGTCATTTGGAGGTCAACTTCATAGATTCAAATAGCAATCACTATTTTTGACAGCAAATTCTGAATCTGTGCGAGATTATACATAGGAATACACTTTTTACATTAGTTAATGTGGTGATAAGTGGCAAATTAGTAGGTAAATGTGCTATCAAAGTATTTGCTATATGAATTTACGAAGCTGATCTGTAAATGATCCTTGATGTCATTATCTAGCTCAAATTAGAGGCCAATAAGCAAAATCCATTTTTCAATCTAATCCGATAAAGTGCACGTTTCTAGGGTGTTCTTGTATTTAAGAGGAGAGGAGAATCATACACATTCTCATAGATAAAGAAAATTATCGCATTTATCTCTCACCAAATAACAATTCTTGGTTAAAGGTTATTCTGTCTCTTTAAATTTCTTTGGACAGTTTACCTCTCTAGAAACTATGAATTGTTATTAATTACTTTTGAATGCACTTTCTACCCATTATTTTTAGACAACTCTGTACATTGTTTATTTTCGGATTTTGTATAACGTTCTATAAGCACATTTCAAGAAGCTCATGGCCCATTTATAGTTTGCATCGAATATTACTAATAAAGGGAGACGCTAAACTACGTTGCTTATCGGCAGCCTACCGCAAATATGTTTAAGAAGTTTTTTAAACAAAATTTTGAGTAACATCTCAATTAACAAATACCTGTTGAGCATAGTAAGGCGAATTATTGATGGCAGATGACCCTGATGGCAGATGACCCTGATGGCAGATGACCCTGATGGCAGTAATTGTCCTTTTCATTCTTCCTCGCCTCGAACGTAAGATTCGACGTCCAAGACCTTTCCGTGGCCAACAGATGTTTTTTGATTGAGATGTCTGTCAATATTATGCAAGACGAACTAAGCTTATTTGCGGTAGGCTACTGATAGTAAAATGTTTTGGAAATTGACGAAGTTTGAATCGTGGGCATATTTGGGCAGATACAGTATTATGGGATCTGGGTATAAAAAGAGTTCATTTCATAAGAAATTATTTTTTTGTGAAATATTCAATGCATTTCATTCTTGAGTACCCACCTCACCCTGCTATCATAGCAGGTAAACAGCTCAATGTGCGACAGCTCGATCAGCAGTACGTACACCGTGGACATGATGACTAGCAACGATGCTTTCAGCAAGATGGGCAGTCGCAGAAAAATGGCGACGGCAAGGTAACCCAATGCACAGGATAACACAATGTACTGTGGCAATGGGCAGGCACGATGGTCGCTCTCATCCAAAGTCACGTTCGCGGTGGACAGAGGCAGGCAAGTGCTGTCTGGGAGACAGGTGAACTGAAAAAATTAACAAGGATGTTGGAGGATTCTAAGGAAAGTCGAAGATCAACCCAGTGTCATCCAGTTATATTAAAGTAAATCCACACATCAATCATTGATCTGGTGATTCTTTCGACTTTTTGAGAGTAATATCCCCATCCATAGACTACTGTCTTCTTTCATACAACAGGATCTCCCTTAGGTTATCTCCTATGGTGCCTTTAAGGTTATTATATATATTATTCTAGTTTATACTTCTCAAGTGTAAAATATGGAAGACTCCATTAGAAATGGCCTATGTGCATTTTCAAGGCCTCAGCAATCTATGGGGTGATTTATTTTTGCGTTGTAAATAGAGCTGGTGATTTTGAGCAGCTGAAGAGACCATGAATTTTTCTAACCAAACATGTTATCGTAATTTGGTTCACTCTATATTTTCGAAACCAAGCGGTTTTTTCGAAATTTGTCGATGACGTCTTAAAAGAATGAAAAGTTGCAAAAATGCTGATCAAATACTAGAGCAATAAAAATTATTTGAAGGCCAAGATGATTCATTGTATTAACATTTCGCGCATTTAGTTCATATGGAATCTTCAATATTTGTTTTTCGTATGAGATGGCATTATATCAAGTCAGATATAGCAAAAACGAATTTAGACTTACACACACTACGGATGGAAGATCGTCCCCCCGCGCACCAGCGCTTTATGAAAGTATCTCTCCTGGGTAAGAGAGCACCGATGCAGCCGCAGCCACCCCTGCTCTTTAATTTTCAATCGTCAACCATTTAATTTTCCTTATCATACTCCCCCAAAATTTCTCTCAGGGTCCGCCTCTTGGGCCACTTGATATAATTTGCTACAAGCGCTGGCTTAATATGACACTAGATGCAGGAAAAGTGTGAAGTCAGTCAAGATCCATCCTGGGTTGTAGCGCTGTTTGAAAGTAGTGTCTTTAAAATTTTTCGTAAATTCCCTTTTTTCCTCCCGAGAATTTAACTTCCACTACTTCGGTCCCACGAAACAAAATGTTTCCAGCATTTTACATGATATAGGGTCGAAGTCGACAAAGTGGTAGTTGAGTGGTTATATATGTTATCACAACCAAATAAAAATATACTCAGTGATAAAAAAGATAGAGCAGCCAGTAAAAATGATTTTACTTGTATGAATTTTGTATAAAATTAGTCATAAGCAAGAGGAAGTCGTGGTTAAGCCAAGTAAACACTTTTGCGGTATCGCTGAATTTCGCTAATACTCATAATGTTGCTGGACCGTATACCCAGTCGTCAAGGCAAGCTAGTTGTACTTGATGTTGAAGAGCTGCTAAAGTTGGTGGAGGATGAGATAAAGAGGTCTCTTCTTTCCATCAAATCTCACGCATGTTTAATTGGCAAATGGTCTAAAGATATGGAAGGCCAAGGAACGAGGTAAATTTGACCGCTATTCCGCGTTCAAAGGAGTGATGAGGAAAGGTTCTAGTATTTCCTGGATATAATGTAACGTCGTTATACTTCCCTTAAAGGTGATTTAATACCATATATGTAATAATGGGCCATGTATTGAGGAAATACTAGAACATCATTGTCTAACAGTCCTCCAAACGTTTGAAAACCCTATTTTCCAATAAGATAATGTCCGTCTATATATTGCTAGAACTATGTACAATAGACTACCTTAATGACGCTCAGACAAGATTCCTTTCATGGCCTCCGAGATCGCTAACGCTTGAACCAAGTTGAGATATCTTGCAGTGAGATACATCAGGATAAGATAAATAACCTCATCAGAAGCATGCCTTGACGACTGGACGAATGTGTACGGAATTGGGATGAGCCAGCACATTATAAGGAAAATTCAGCTATACAGCAAACGTTTTAACTTAAAAATTTAATCACTGCACCCACTTCCTGATGTCTAACTGTATACAATATTTCATTCAAATAAAATAATTTTTACTCGGTCACAGTAAACTTACTACATTAACCTGTGCCACCGTGTACACCAAAACAATAGTGAACATAGTGATGGCCAGCCTGAGAACGAAGCTCTGCGAAACGTCCCACAGGATCCACCTGAGCCGCACTGCTAACAGGAGCATCAGCACTACAGCGATCCAGACGAAGGCGACCAGAAACAGCAGAAGCAGGATGATCGTGCGCGGAAGGACTGCGGCCTGGAGGGCTCCCAGGAGGACCAACAGAACCAAGGCACAAGCAAGGGTCGAGCTGTAGCCCACGTCCACATCGTCGTGGTACTGTAATAATTAGTGAATTTAGAAAGGTTTGATTCCATACTGGTTGTCCTAGAATAAGTGGTCAAGCAATCGGATGCATGTAGAGCATGAAAAATAATGAAACTACTTTTTATACAAAAAATTACCAAGAGAGGGACTAGCTCCAATGCCGTATTGCAAATTTTTTATACACTCCATATATATATATATATTTTTGACACGCCATTGGTTTGAAAAAAAAAACGCGTTACTGTTTCATTTCGGATAAAATGACCGCTTTTGAGAAAAACAGTCAGTGAGAGGGTTGATCCGTATGCTCCACCCCTGATCTGCTTGCGTTAAATCTAAATTTAATTTATACATACGTTTTATTTTTTTACTCATTCCCCTTTAACGTAAATGCTCTTGTTTGATCCTGTATTTCAATAACCGGGTACATTTTTTCTGGCTTTACTTACTTGAACATTTCTTTTTTCTGAGATCTTTTAATTTTGGAAATATTAGTTAATCACTGGGGGTCATTATTGGAGAATGGTGGGTAATCTACCAATTCAAAGGTTGCTTATTGTAGGGTAGCTATATAAATGCAGGACATACGGCTAGGCGCATTATCCCGAGGAAGCAAGACGCCACTTGTTAAAGTCCTCAACCTTTGTGTTTGAAAGCACGTGACATTTTTTAGATTAAGTTTGCATATGTTCCTGTAATTCTACATGTCTATCTGGTAAAAACATATAATGAACTTTTATAATGTTTTGTTCTGTCGATAATTTTACAGGTGGCCGACTGCCCTCTTTGTTTTGACTCCACCGTTAGTCGAATCTGTCAATCCTGGTTGCCCAGAAGAAAAAAAAGGAAAAGAGAAGAAAAAAGTAGAAGAACAAAGAAAAAAAAACGAAAAAAATAACAGAAGTGTTTCGTTCAAAAGGAAACACCTAGGCTTTTTGACTTGGTACACAGATTAGATTAATTTTAAGGTGAACTAAGCAAATTTTGATTCGGTTTTGTTAGAGTGTAATTGTGAGTTTTCTAAAAGTTCGCGTTGATTTTTTGATTACAGTGCGAGTTGCGGCCTTGAATGTTTACGAACTTTCTCTACTGTGTACTCCACTTAGTCACGCAACAGAGGACTGCTATGCGATTCTGCTTGACTATAAAGTCGCTGCGCCTGAAGCTTGACATAATCCCTCAAGTAAGGAATGTCAAGGTCTCTGTGTAGTGTCTCATTTGAGACATACCACGGAGCATTGCAAATTGTTCGCAAAGTTCTGCTTTGCAGTACTTGAACACTTTGCACGTGTGTCTTGGCAAGAAAACACCAAGCCGCACATGCATAGGTAATGGCTGGTCTAATAATCATTTTATATAGCCGTGCCATACTCTAACAAAAATAGTCCTATCACAAATTGAACTAAAGGATAAAGTTCCTCAAACCACGTAAACATATTTTCTTGTGCAATTAACAGTTTTGGTGTACGTTGTAAAGTTGCCAGAATATTTTAAAATTTGTGATAGCCTTCATTTCCAAAACAGTAATTGGGCTATATTTTCCTTTCCAGTAATTAATTATATTATCAAAACGGCCATGGCTTGAATTGAATTAGTGAAGATATTGGATTGAATATTCAATACTTTTTTCTAAAACAATGAGCAACTCTACACGTGCCGTATACACAGCCTCTATTGCCGCATCAAGCTCGTTGCAGAAGTGTTGTCGTTTTGACGTTAAATATTCTTAATTTCGAGGCGAACTGAGTTGGAAGGCAGATACTTTCAAAAAACTCATTTGGATTGAGCATTGAAGTGTATACACAATAAATTGTACGAAATTTCCTGTTGCTTAGTTTGTGATAGATATATAGGAAGCCTCGATTTAAAGCTATCGTCAAAACACAATCAACACACTTTTGTGCATCGCATCCTTCAATATTTAATTTGGCATATATCTATTTTCACAGTAAAAATATTGTATTGGGTGTTAATAATTGCAAAAATCTGCCTCCGTAAAACTGCCCCATGACGGCCGTAGACCAAAACATACGAGGTAGTAAAGTGAAAAGTCAGAAAGAGTAGCAAAATAAAGCGGTAATATTGGGATATTTAGCTTCTGATCCGTCTCCCACTCTCTATCTGGAACCACAAAGCAATTTTCAGTAGTTTCCTGTAATTTCAAGACAATACCAGAGTTATTATTTCTTATCATGTCTTACCTGGTTCTCCTTGTGTCTGTCCTTGAAGCACAGTGTAAACAAGTTGACGTGTGTGGATTTTTCTCTGTCGACGCTCCTTGCCTCTATCGCTTGAGCCAGATACTTGTTCACCCGATTGGAGGGCTGATGGTAAACGCTGGAATGCCTCTTTTTGAACGGTCGTTTGAACTTCTCGGTCACTTTGTTCTAAAAATACAACACAAATGGCAAGTGGTTAGTCCAAGCGCTATATCAGATAGAACAAAGCGGAATTGATACAAAAAATGGCCGGCCGTGACACGAAACAACAGTTGAGGATTACATGGTGGCAAAAAAAATGAGTTGAATGAGTTTGTCGGTACTCGTGTAACTATTAGCCGCCCATCCAGCGAAAGAATGCTACAGGTGAAACGGTGAGGGGTCCGGGGAACCGGTCGGTATCGTCGTTGTCAGATCTTTCTCCTAAGTTGATGATGATTCGCTTCTGACAGCATCGCTTTTCAACAGCAAGTGGCATGGACTTGCCAGTGGAAAACGCAACCAGAGAAAAACTTGCGGGGGTTTTATCATTCTAGCTAAATGAAACCACAAACAGTGTTCTTCAAAAAGGTCGCCTCCCTACTTATTTACTGAACTGGTCAAGTAAGCAAGCTAATATCTGGGGCGATAAAATTAGTGCATGAATGAATGTGATATTTTAGAGTTAAGTTTAAGTTGGTGGCAGGGAGCCATTTTGGAACATCTTTTTAAATAGAATAGGATACCGTGTGATACCTTATTTTAAAGCTCCATATGAGTATTTTATAGCCCCAGAACATAAAATAAGTATCTTTCAAAATGGCGGTAGGCAGGCTGTCAATATTGAACGGTATTGTACAGTGAGTAGCTCTCTCAAAGCTTTATAGATGTTACATCAATCTTTTTTGGAAGGGTGTATTTGGATATGCAATAAAATATTGAAAATTCAGTTGAGATGAAATTTTGATAATCTTCTAAAATGAATTGTTCCATTATCAATATTCAGATAGATCCTTTAGTTATAAACCACTCAACTATTCAAAATGCCCACCTTTGACAGCCTGACAGTTCGGCCATTTTGAGAGATGGTGATTTTTTGAGCCATAACAAGACCCCCAGTTCCACTTACAAAAATGTTCCAAGATGGCGCCCAGCCGCTATCTTGAAGTGCTTAACTGCTATGACTGGGCTAAGTGGACTTCCCATTGCCACTCTGTCTGTCTGCTCTTATACGTACTAGTCAGGCAGCGAGGTAACAAGCTGGGCCACACACAGTGTACAGGAAACCAACGCACACAGATAGATACCTGCACGCTTTGTCCAATCATCACCTAAGTCTGAGGTATGGAGTCATCAGAACCCTGACAGAACGAGCTCGAAGGATTTGCGAACCGGAGAACCTCCAGACAGAACCTGAATACCTGAAAACTGCATTCGAAGCAAATGGCTACAGCAAGAGGGACATCGAAAGATCAATGGGCTCGAGGTCAGCCAGGCCACGTTAAACCAAACAGCGTCCCACCGCCTCTCAAGTGTATCTTCCATTTGTGCCAAGAGTCACGGACAGGATTGGCAGAGTCCTGAAGAGACATGACATTAAAACAATCTTCAAGCCTACGAAGAAGATTCAAAAAACCATCAGATCGGCAAATGAGAAGAAGGACCCACTCTCAGCTGCAGGAGTCTACCACATACCATGTTCATGCGGCAAAGTATACATTCGAACCAAGAAAAGATCAATGGGCACGAGACTCAAGGAGCACAAAGCAAATTGCCGGCTAGGACAAACTGAGAAGTCTGCGGTAGCTGAACATGCACTAAGCAATGGGGACCACAGGATACAGTTTGGGAGCTGCAGGTTGCTGTCATTAGTGAACGGCTATCACAATAAACTGGTCAGGGAAGCTATCGAGATTCACAAACATCCAGATAACTTCAACAGACTCAACCCGATCTGGCACCCGATCCTCAGAAACGCCCGAGCAGTGCCGATCGACATCCCGAAGTCAACCGAAGCGGAACAAGCCATGTCACCTACCCTCCGGTATAAATACAACCTGAGCAAGAGAAATCGTCAGTCTACATCCAGCATCGGAAATGGAAGGACCTCTGAAGAAGCGAAACGTTAGGAAGAAATTCCAACCGACGGCGGCCTTTAGACCCGAATCAAGACAGCAGTTTAAAACATGAAGCTCGTCACTACTATTTATGAAAGTTTTGTATCATTTTTGCAAGTATAATCACAAGATGATTCAAACATTTATTCAGTTATCATAGTATTAAATGAGTATCTTTAGAAAATACGGTTTCCTCAAAGTTTGCATCTCAACTGTTGCTGGCCATCTATACGGAAGATTAAATTCTTTACATTCTAAGCAGACATAATACCTCTCCAAAGAAGCAGTAAGACCTCTGAAAGCAAAGCAGTTTGATACATAATTTAAAGATATCCAGAGATTGCAACGAAATAACCTTATACACACACACACAACGATCCTTAAATTGGTTTGAATATACAGGGTAAGTTTTTAGTGTGGGCTTGTGATAACTGTGTTTTTACGAATAGTATTTGAAAAAGAAAAGATTGTAGTCAACAGTATGCTCCCTACTTACAAAATATTTGTATATCTACAGGGTGGTTCATACCTACATGGTGATCCAAACATATCTTTCGCAAATGGAAAGCAATACATTCTATTGCAGAATTGGATAGGGCCCTTTCAAACGAAGCAATTTGATATGACATACTATAAGATTTTATTTTTAAATTGTTGATATATTGGAAAATATATCGAAAAAAAACACTGTTTACAACTCGCACCCCTTCAACTGTTACAGCATGAGTAGCGAATTTTTCGACGGAAAATTTATGATCAGTTTTTTCTTTTTATCTACTTGCTTTTTCAGTTTTCCAATAGTTTATAAAAGATGGTCAAGAACGCAAAATGAATGATTTTTCAAAAGTTTCAAATGGAACATCCTGTGAATTTCCAGTCTTCAACAGCTTTCTTTTGATGTAAGATTTATGTGGCTTTATATGATAGCTAACTTTTATGAATCAGATGCTAAGTTAAACAAAAAATATTACAATACCTTTCAAAATAAAAAATAGCATTTATCTGGTATGTTGGCGTGAAATTTATCAAGTGCAGATATTGGGACCCACAGTAACGGCTAATAATACTTGAGAATAATTTTTCTTAATAATTACAGTTTTGGTACTTTAATTGAGCCAGTACGAGTAAAGCGATCCATATTAAATTATTAAACACCTGCATTTAGGATATCGCTGGCGCTGGCCTAGTTGCAGGAAAGCGATTTTTTCGAACCCTCCCCTAGAACCCAAATCATGTTAGTGCTTGCCCATAAAAAAAGAGGGATAAGAGATAACACATTCAACGTTTTGTCTGGCCATAGTTATCTACTTTTCTGTAGCAATTTTCGGTCAAAAATAGCTACAATGGGTCTTCAGGCAATACTGCAATAAAGTTGACAGCTGCCCGTTAAAAACTCACCCACTATGTAATTTTACCATGCTGAAGGAGTTTTTTGAAAAAATGCGAGTCATGAAGGGATTTCGTCAGCAAATCTCAGGACTTCAATGGAAACCAGAATGTGCGAAGTGGTTTTATATCAACGCTTTAGATAACAGACATGAAGGTGTATGAAAACAGTGGAATCGTTTTATCACAGCCTGTTAGCTTAAAGGTTAATTCATATGTTCGGTGATGAGTGTACCACAGTGTATTATTTCAATACTACAATGAAAAACGCAATTAATTAATGCCCTCTATTGCGTTGCAGGACGTACTACAAGTGACCATAATAAATGTAAGAAGGCCTGAAAAACAAGGTAAACGCTTTAAGTTAAACTAATCTCAAAATACTCAAGGTCTTATAGAGCAAGGTATAGCTTTTTTAAACAAATTACAATTTTTTTGGACGGCACAATTTTTTTTAAGTTTTTTGGAGCATTCTGAACAAAAAAGGTTTCCATTAACTTTTCTCTAAACCTGACCATTCTCGAGTTATAAGCGATTTGATGTCTGAAGAGCTCTAAAAATGGGTACATTAAATGCTTAAAGACTTGGCCAAAATTATAATTTTTGAGGCTACCAAGTATCTAAATTAAAGTTTAAACCTTGCTTTACAAAACACCGAGAAGTATTTTCAGATTATTTTGTTTTAAAGCTATTGTTAACCTTGTCTGTTAGACCAAAATTGGCATACTTCTCAGTAATATTATGTTTGTTAAGCATAAGGTAAAAAGTAGCTGTAAGCAGAAGCATTAGCAGATTAGGAAAAATTATAAAACACACATCCCAGCCAGAAAGAGAAAAAACAAACTTCAAATCCTAAGAAAAGCAAAATCAACAATAAAATATAAATTTGTCAACAACGATACTAAAAACATCTGAAAAAATAATTTGACAAATTTTGAAGTACGAAAAGTAAATCTTTAATACCTAAAAATTATACTTATTTAATGTGCATATACAAAGGAAAGGTAAATTTGAAACTGCACACCTGATAATGTGCAATGCAAATGAAGCATACCTTTTGAACTGCAAGTAAGTGGAAAAAAATGTTGGGCTTTTTACAGTGCTATATCCTTAATATTGCATCAAGTATCCGTCCAGTTTTTGTCTGGCTTTGTGTTTAGTTTTCAAATTTATAAGCTGTATAGATTTGCTTTATGTCATGCAAGACGTTCTATGATATGTTCTTACCAAGCTGCAATGACTAGTCATGCTGGATATTATTTTAAAAAAACTGTTTCAGTGAAACGACGTCTAATCGCCGTGTATAAAATACGTTTCATTGGTAAAAGGCAAAATTATAATCCGCATTCATATCTGTGTTAATTATAAACTTTTAATTAGTTTCGCAGGGTATGACTACTCCTATCCATGCTGCACTTAGTTTAGTAAGTTTAATTCGCAAACATTTAAAATACTGAGTTGCAAATCTGTCGATAGTGTCCAAACATTTATGTGAAATGTGGAGTTCTACAAAATGTGGATATTTGCTTGGATGTGTTGATTCGATATCAAAATCAATAAGATTAATGCAGTTTATGAGTAGCTTGCTACAGTGCAAGTAATACTTTTGAATTGTCTATCAGTGACCCAGACAAAGATAATTTGTCTGATGTTTAGTTCCACAATCACGTTTCTAAAATTTAGACCACTAAAATGTCAAAAAGTCGGATCTGGCTTGACAGCTTAGGACTAGCATTGTCCAAACACAATTCTACTTTTTGATTTAGATTATAAAGTGTTGAGGCTTATCCAAAATACTGCCAATCAAAGATTTACTTTTGATTGTGTCTATTACACAGCTTTAAGTTAATGCAAAAGCATATATTTTAGCAGAGTATGTCTTCAAGCTGGTTAACCTTCAGAATTTCGTAATCATATTTTGGGTTCAACATTTGGCGGAACCAGTCAGAATTGTGAAAATATTCTTTTTCTGCTGTGCAGAAATATCTTCATTTGCTTGATACGGCGAGAAAAAATACATTTATCTTTTTCTTTACTTCTCAATTGTCTTCCATGAATCTTCTAATACTTTTACAGCTGATTTGATGCACCATCATCGTCATGATCAAACAGTTGTTTCGTTACCTTAGGTACAGACTTCTCCCGTGCTTACAAATATGAAATCTTTTTGACAACAAATGCAAATTCTCAATCAAGTGAGCACTGAAATCCCGAATCTATTCACTAGCGAGTAAAAGGACATTTTTTGGATTTTGTTTTTTATTCAATTATATTGTTTGCCAGTTCAAAAACTCTCGTTAAATTGAAGCTGCGATAGCGTTGATCACCACAGCATACAGCAAATTAATCAAACCAAGAAAACCATTATGAAATCAGATTTAGTACAGATTGGTGTGTATAAAAAAGTCGTAAAGTGCTGAATACACAGAAAAACCAGATCGTAGACAAAAAAATATTATATATTATATTTTCTACAACCACATTGAAAGTGTATCTCGTGGGTTTCATCGTATTCATTTCAATTTGGTTTTTCTGTATTTTAGGTAGCCATTGAAAATCGGAAAAAAGCCATCAAAAAGTGAGAGTTGTAGTCTCTGCGGATGACTCACGTTGCCTTCCGCGCCCTCTGTGACGGAATGGCAGGACTCTTGCGAGGGCGACAGATCACGGTGTAGCACCCTTTGCAGTTCTAGCACCTATAAGCCACATTAGAGACCAAAACTAGACACCAAACTAACTTGGCACCCAGTACAACAAGCAAGTATTTAGCTAACACCTAGATATACTAATATAATCTTAATTACTATTTACACGCATGCATGCATGCTAGGTCCACTAAAAAGCATTGCAGTTGATTGCGGTGCATTTGTACTACGTGTATAAACTGAAAGGACGGCATTGTTTGTCATTTTGTTCACTGAATATCTCTGTTCTTATTCCATACTGATATTTTTATGGTAGCTATAACATTCTACTCCGTCTGCTTCTAGTGAATATTAGCTAGTAGCTCTTCAGTCGAGTAGTTTGAATACTAAAATAAAAAACTAAACAGAAATTGTCAATGAAATTATAGTTCGACATGGTATGCCTGACTAGTTTCCTGTAAAGATTAAGACCACCGAGATGATAAAGCATGCAACATAGTTCAATAATTTCATGGTTTCGTTTATTACTCTCTAACAAAGCAGTTAAATCTTTCATTGTGTCACAAATTTAATCTTGTACAAGTCATCGGTGAAGATATTTTATTTAAAATATTTTATTTTTTGGTGGTCGATCTATCAAGTGTTTTAGCTATTAGAGTCGCGTACAATTTAAAAAACAAGCTTTTATTTAGCTGTTAATAAAATGAGCTCAAAATTTAAAAATAATTTGTTCCTATTGGAAACATTTAAATGATAAAAAGTGCACTTGACGTAACAAAAGGTTTTTGAGAGTTTTCATTAAATTCCCATTTTTAAAAATGCGATTGTTTGCATATAGTTGTAGTATCAGACGATTTCAAGACGTGGTACTTCTTACATAACTTGCGAAGGGAGACACAAACCTAATGAAGGTAGATGTTTCCACATGTAAGGATTATTATTATGTTGATACAACGCTGACTCTTTGGTAGGCATTCGTAGACAAATGAGTCAAAAGTATGCACTAAAACTATGCAATTTTGGCGAAAAACAATGCAATGTAAACATATGAGATTGGCTCCTTCTAACCTAATCGAATTCGTAAACAAACGCTTGCATGTAGACCACACTGCCAACTGGCAACTTGAACTTTCTTAACCATTTATAAGAAACACTAGAGACCACAGTCAGAGTATTTGCTCCCAGGACAAATGCTTTTGGTGACCAATTATCGGCATAGAGGGTTTAATAACTTATGTCCCAGATCTCACTGAAGAAACTTGGTCCTATTCTGACCATGCATTTTGGTGTCCATTGTATTTCCAGGGTTAACCCCTTTAATTAAAATAAAAGCAAGCTCATGTAGATGAAAGTTTCGATATGTTGAATTATAGTTTTTGGAAGTAATTCGTTCGTGTGATCACCAACGAAAAAATAGTTTTCTGCTGCTAGGTACTTCTGTTTTTTAGGTAAGACTTCTACCAATGTCTTCTAATTGTAGCTAAACTTCGCCTTAAAAAAATCGTTTATTATTATTATACTGTTTAACTGATTACTACATACTTTGTAAAAGCTTTCGAGCTCTTGCCTTAAAACAAGCCTACAGCTCTACACTTCTTGCTCACATTTTTAATTATTTTTACTGTCACAAGTTACCGAGTATGTGGAGATGTAAAACACGCCTTTGAAACATGAACCCATCTAGTCTGACATGCGAAAAATACCTATTTATGTAACAACAGCTTTTAAATCTAAAATAAGTAGAAGTCAAGAAATCCAGGAAGTAGATGTACGGGAATTTGATATCTCCCTACAATGAGCAGCATTTCAGGAATGGATGGAAACTGGATATTTCAGTTATGTATTTCTACTTCGCTAACGGGTGGAGGTTGTGCGCTGCATTTCATGAATGCAGGTAACATATTATGTATATTTTGACACACCAAGTGTAGAAAATAGCTTTACCATCCGAAAAAATAATGAAACATATCCTTATTTCCAACGGTCTGTTTGCTATTTTTGTGACTGCATTAACAAAGAGACACTTTTGAAAAAAAAATTGAGATCGAGGCGTTACGATTTTATAACAATGACCCAGAGACAATGATTAGTAAAAATAAAAAAAAAATATTTTCAGGCTTGGTAGGTTATTTGAAGTATAGTTTTGGAACAGCAAATATTGTTTTAGGATTTCGAAAAGGCGTTAACAGAAACAATATTTGAAGTTTTTCAGCCGGATCCTGATAATATTTTTCAGCTCTTATAACAATACATAAAGAAGGTCAAATCTGGAATTATCTAAAACGATTAAGAATGATCAAAAATATTTTTGTTTATTTAGTGATTTCAGTTTCATAAAACATTGTGAAAAAATGCATCTGTATTTACTTAACATAAGTAAAAAATTATGTTCGATTTTGCCCTGGAACCATTACTTTTCAAGACATCACATATAACGCGAAAAAAAGAAATAGCAAAAAGGACCTTTTGAATTTTTTTTTAATTAATATGAATCACTGAAAACATACAATAAAAATGTCAGCTACTTTAGATCTTCAAAAAACTATTATTATGCTATTCAGCCATTGAATGTCTATGTAATTATATGATAGTACGAACATAATTAATAAAATGGTATTATGGCTTTTACTTCTATGGTGCTATAATCTATTTTTCTTTAAAATTTTCTGAGCTTTTTCTCACTTGAGAGCACTACCAAACACGATGTATGTTTAATCCTATCAAAAACCCTATTTTTCTTTTCGACATCAATATCTTCCAGAGGCTGCGACTGATAAAAAGTTTATTCGACCAAATACGGCAGACGTTTAACGTGAAACGTGAAAAAGCTTCTTTATTAGTTTTTCGGCCTTCACTTTCATAGGACTATCTACGACCCAAAACGTTTTCTGATCGTCCTCCTGTTACTTGTGGCCAAACGAGTTAACTTTCATATGGATAAACTAGATATCTAGATGCTACGTTGGACATAATTCCTAATAACTCATACCTTACTGAAAGAAAAAGAGCTTAGCAAAAACACCCACAAAATGCAAAAAATGTCATTAAGTATTATGTCAGACCCTTTTAGAACAAAACTAACTACGGACATGTATAACAAAGAACTAAAATAGATCAAGTCAGTCAATTAGTCCCCTCTTCCCCCTCATTTAACACTAGTAATTTCTACCCGACAACATTGTGATAGCCGTTGCGTGGTCTTTCTTGCCTGCGGCAGAGGCCATGTCACGACACGCTCAGTTCTATTTTCGTTGCGCTCGACGGGAGTATTGAAAATTCTATTGTCATTCTGTACGCGAAAATCTATGTGTAAAATATGTCTAATAAGGTGCGTAGAATTACTGAGGTTAGAAACATTTGAATGTACCTAAGTAATGTCAGAAAATATATACAGAGTTAGTAGAAAAATCTTTAACGGTGGATTATCTCAGCAACCGTCAAATATAAATGAACCAAATTTTGTGCAAATATGAAAAATTCAAAAATTATATTTGCAGGGTTGCCAAGTTTATAGTTTTCTCTCTAGATTGGGGCATTTTAAAATTTCAAATGGAATACCCTAATTTTTATTATTGTATTCAATTGCCTGTATCATCTTTATTATGACCTGATATTATCGTGTTTAACTCTCAATTTCGGAGATATGGCATGATGCTTCTTTCGAAATGAATACAAAAACGACAAGGTATGGTCAATTAACACGAGAACGATCTAACCGAAATTCGTCAAAATTAGTACAGGAGTAACTGGACAATCTAAATTAATGAATTGAATTTGCGATGTTTCCAAGATTCTATTTAAAAAAGAGTCAAGGAAACGGAATAATGAAATTTAATTATCAAATAAGTAAATATTAATGCAAAATAATAACATAATATTAAAAAATAACAAAATACCTATCGACTTAATCAGGTGCTCAAAATTGCTACCATCGTTGGCTGAACAATATCCTAGGCGATTGTAAAATTCTGCCAAGTTATTCGATAACATGTCTGGAGTAATTTGTGTGGATTCATCCAAAATCTTTTGCCTAAGTTCTTCTAAATCGTTGGGCCGATCTTTATAAGCTCTGCACTTCAGAAAACCTCAAAAGAAGAAATCTAGTGGGTTATATCTGGGGAGCGAGGAGGCCATTCCAGAGTGCCACGTCTTCCAATCAACCTTTCTGGAAATTGGTTATTAAAAAACTCGATGAGAAATGAGCTGGAGCTCCATCATGCTGGACCAAATTTCGTCCATATTTTCATTTAAATTTCTAATTTCGGGTATTATGCGTTGTCTAAGGAGATCAAGATATTTTGTGCCGTCAAATTGCCATCTATGAAAAATGGACCGACATGGTTGCCCAAAATTCCCGCCCAAACATTAACTTTTTCCGGGTATTGAGTATGAAGTTCCGACATCCAGTGAGGATTTTCTCTACTCTAGAATCTGCAGTTATGCCGATTCACTTGTCCATTTAAACAGAAGGTGGCTTCATCGCAGAACAAAATTTTTTTGTGGAAATTGGGGTTGGTGGAGGTAAATTATTTTATAGGGTTTGAGTTTTTCGTCGGTCAAGATATTTCTGACCGATTTCTGACCTATTCGCGAATTACGGGCTAATTGTGTGGTACTTGTCTTAGGGTTTTCTTCGAGTTGTAAAAGAACATTAACTTATTCTCATCACTAGTAGCAGTTTTCGGTCTCCCTGATACAGGTTTTCTTTTCACTCCGCCGGTTTCAAGAAATTTTCATACTGTCCTGCAGATGCTAGATTTTTTAAATTGTTTTTCGGGATAGAGCGTATTAAACAAATTGCACACTTCTTGATAATTGCTTATATCCATATCCTCGAAAAATAAGAATTTCAATTCGCTGTTTTTCGTTAAGTACAAAGGCCATAACATTGACATTTCTAATTGTTATGGTTCTGAAGTCTCCATGGCATTACAAGCAAATGAATAACACGTCTTCTTGTTTATTTTGGAAAACAAACAAACGGATGATTTCTAACTAAGATGCAAGTGTAAGGAATGAAACAAAGCGTGATGCCATATCTCCGAAATTGACAAGAGTAAAAAAACGATAATATCAGGTCATAATAAAGTTGATACAGGCAACTGCCAATAATAAAAATTAGGGTATAATAATAATAATAATTCTTCATGTTGAGATACCTCTTCCACAGAATTTGGTTCATTTATATTTGACGGTTGCTGAGATAGTCCATCGTTCCGGTTTTTTCTACTAACCCTGTATATAAATAGAGATATACCCTCCAAGATCCACTGCCATTTCCACAAATGAGTAGGAGTCTGTGAACGTAAAAAAAAGAAATTTATGCGCTTGTTTTTTTTGTTTTTTGCCTGTAGCCCGGCCGCCACTGGATCGATTTTTAAAACCTACCCTTTTCGTCCTTTATCCGGTTATAGACCCAAGATTACCGGAGAGAACGACATACAGAAATACCGACGAAACTAGGTAACATGGTTTTATAGTGTCATTCAGAAAACATCTCATTATCGAAATTCTTCGCGATTATAATACAAGTAAATAGCATTTTGCTTCTACGTATTTGGTTCACATTGTGAGATCTATATATTTATGAAATAATCCGGCAGCTCACAAAAAGTAGTAGATCAATCAATAGTGAATAAGCGTCTATTTCCTATCCGCTTATGTCCGGACCCGACTAATGGCCTAACTAAAGCACAAACAAACACTTTATGCCCATACAATTTGAAATTAGAAACATTAGTCGCATTCAATCCATAATGGACTAGTCAACGAAACTGGCAATGTTTGCAAAAGAACCGCAATGAGTTCCGTATGGAACAAGCTTACTCATGACATATATAGGGATACTAAAAAACGCTGTCTACATGATGTTAATTGATTCTTTACTTAGTCAAACTTCAGGGGGTGGTTTCTTTTGAAAAACCTATTTTTTGCTCCCCGCTCCACTGGCGAGGAAGTGTTGAAATTGCCAAAAAAGTATGTTTTTTTGGATTTTACATGAAATGTACATCACGAAAAACAATATCACTCATTTCCGTCTGTCTATCTGTCCTGTCCTTGACCCTTCTATCACTATATCAAGGACGAAAAAGCTTTGTCATAAACCGTTTCAGAGGAACCTGATTATTTAAAAAAAATATATTGTAGAGGATAAAATTGGTAGGTTGGGGGTAGTAGAGGTTATATATCAGTTTCGCATATTTATGTGCTTCCAACTACGGCAATTCAAAGCACCTATTAGTACATACATTATATATTCCCCCGTACATTTGCCCTTAAAATGATATCTGACCGATGCTACGCATGGATGAGATATTTTCAACAGACGCGTCGCGTATGGGTCGTGCACGACATCCTGTCCGCGCCTGCAACCTGACCGACTGACTGAAGTGGTTGTGCAAAGTTGGCAGATGGTCGATACTTTGGGTAGGACAGGAAAGAAAGTACTGTGAACTAATTTTATGGGTCTGTTTGACTGACTAAATTAATTTATCTTTTTGTTACAATTTCGTAGCAAACTTTTTGCGTGAGAAGTGCAAAGTGAACCTACTTGATGTCTTTTTCTTTCTTAAAAATGGGGATAACCCTTTAGCTGATTTTGTTAAGTTACTGCCAGAAATCTATAATAAATCTAATGGGAAAACACTTTAATAAGACCTAAGTCCTCAACAGAAAACATGGATTTAACGGTGGTGATCTAGATAGCCATCGTAATTTGTAGTTCCAATGAAGCAATCTTAAAAGGTTTCGATTAAATTTGAGGCGATAGGTATAGGCAAAAGGAATAATTAGAATTGCTCAATCTTCGTTTTCTGACGTTTCAGAGGCTCTTGAAAATTTTCGGAAAAATTGGAGGGGATAAAAATTGTGGGTTAGGTGTGTAAGAGGCTATACCTCCATTTTTTGGCGTTATATTTATACGTTGCTAACCCCAACAATTCTACGCACCTATTAGATATAGGACGCCATTGTCTGCTAATTGTCACTGTACTTGAAAAACACATATATACTGTGGTCAAAACATCGTAAAAACAGATAAACTAAAATATATATATATGGGGTCTGATTCGGCCAGACAATGAAGTTGGATTAACATGAAAACTACAGGATAAGTTTCAGGTGTTTCATTGATCTATTAGACATATTTTACATATCAATAATATCTCCGTACATTTCCCCTCAAAACTTGAAATATTTACAATGCTCGCGTATAGGTATATGTAGCGTGGACTAACCCGATTAGAAGAGGCACAGGTGATCCCAGGATTCATGTTCAGTTTAAGGAAGAGGATATAAATCTGTGAATGCGAACGGAACGATCGAGTCCATTCATATTCAGATTGGTATGAGATGTTCGTAGCAAACTTTTTTTTCAGGGTGGCTAACTTGTGCCAAACATAAGGCAGCGCTGCGTGGGAAGTGCAGAGTCAACCGACTTGATGCCATTTTTTTGTATGACTACAAAAGGCCATTTATAATGATGAAATAAAGCAAGTATCACCGAGATGGGATTTTTAATGGATGGTCTAGGGGTTTTAGTGGCTTTTCGGGGACACTCAAACTTGATACGAGAGAGGCCTATAGAATTACTGAGCAGAGCTTTGTTATCTGAGGAAAGTTATGAATGCTTTTCAATCCACAAAAGAAGGCATACTCAAATGATATGTTTTTTGCATTCAGTATACTAGACTATACCTATAATTTCCTAAAAAGCTCGTTGGGGACGTATCCACTGAAAGGTCGCCTGTAATCCACACATAATAAATAACAGGGTAACTAGTATGCTTTGACAACTTACTCCTGATATTACGGAGGGGAAAGAACCACAGCCACAGCCTATCTCTAATAGCCCTACAGGGAAACTTTGAATTTTCGGTCATATTGGGTGTAATGGAGTTAACCAAGGGTAGAAGGTGGGGTACTGAGGATGATGGCTGGTCAGTAACAGATTTTATTAGTAATTGAATTATATTATATAACTGAAGTTTTTGGTATGTAAAAAGATCGATGTTTTAATTGAAAATGGTGTGCCGAGAACGATCGGTGACAGATGTACTACCGGCTTGCGATTATAACTATAATTACGTAATTATATGTAATTAAGTATGACAATCCTTTTTGTTCAACACGAATTATTTTTTAGCTTAATGGGTCCAATGCAGTAATTTTATGTAATGCTTTAATGTAAAAACCTTTACGTTGTTATGAGCTAGTTTATGTGTTATCCCAAAGTACCAAAACAGCCTTCATAAAATAAATCTGTACCTGTTAGTCCACCGAAATTAGACAAAATTATTATATTGCGAGTATAGAGTTTATTAAACAAATCCTTTAAGGCCCCTTAAGGTGCCATTCCGCGCGGAGACTGCGACTGGAGACCCCAACTGGCCTCTAAGCTCGAGACTGAAACGCGACACTAGTGGCATGGCACTCGTAAAGAAAATATTTCACTGTTACATAGGCGCTGTGAAATATAGACATTCAAATTTGAACAAAAATAGCGTCAAATGAGCACATGAGCTTTTGTGACAAACTTGCAAATCGTGTAATCCATTGATATATGTAATGTGAGCACAAACCTTCCTCTTTACTATATGAGGATCAAAATACCCTTCCTCTACATTAAGGCTCAGAATATCATTCCTTGGCTCCGTAATTCTCGGCTTATTATCTTTATCAAAAGAAAGCAGTATCTTATCTTGACTTCCACCTGCACTCACTCGAGGATCAATTATGGCAAAGAGGCCTTTCAAGCTGGAAAATTTAACCTTTTCAACTACATGTTCACTTCCACAGGCACGGTGTACCGGTTTAATCACGTTTTAATGTTACATTTTTTTCATTCCGCCATGAGATGTTTTTATTGATAACCTTGGAAAAACTCCCACCGAAAGAGAAAAATTAAAGGCGTGACGAATTTCCGATATGTGTGTTGTTGAGAGATTTGATATTTCAATGCCTTATCTGAAATTCAATATTTACAATTACTTACATTATTTCTAGGGCAGAATACATAGAAAAATAACGTAGTGAGTTGAGACTACTCCCTTGATGTACAGTTTTCAACGTCAAACTCTACAAACTTCAGTACATTTTCAAAGCAGCATTCAAGTTTGTTTTTCATATGGTTTCCAACTCACATGTGCAAATTTATTTTCCTCCAATAGGAATGGCCACCCAAAAATCATATGGGTGTTCTAGAAGGTCAGTGGCGTAGAAAATATGTTGTCTTTCTTTGTAGTAGTTGTTTCTGAGAATTAGTTAATTTATTTTTAGATAATCTTAAAAATTGCATTTTTAGCATCATTTTTTATACAATTATGAGGATTTTTATGATTTGACCCCCTCCTCCCTTAAGAAAATTTGCTATATCTCGCTCTTCCAAGTTTTTGAGACAGGCACACTTCCAAAAAAGTTATCTCTCACTGATGATTGGTCCCCCTGAGAAAAATTCCTGCGGGCGCCCATGCACTTCATGGATTGCGACGCTATGTAGAGATGGGCTATGAGTAGGTATAACGGATTTTATTTCTCTACCTAATGAGCTGTCACGCGTTCAAACTTCGACCACGCAACGATCAACACAAGCACCTGTGTTAGGCCAACCGTCAAGTGGGCCTGTTATCGTCCGATATATGATCGCCAGAATTTTGACGAAAACACGCTTCTGTCAATGTACATCTTGTCATTTTCCGAAGAGCAAAGTGACAAATCTGATACGAAACGTCATATAGATATGGGTATTTTCATTACTAATGGAATACGCATAAAAATCCAACTTCGTGTTATATGAAAGGGCACCCTTCCATAGGCGTCACACTTTACACTAATAGGGTTTGATATTCAAGCTTTCCTTCAGTTTATAGTCGTCTAAAAAACTCCATTTTTCTTGCACGCTTTTTAATAATATTATAGGTCTGACGCCAAAATGTGCCCTACTCGAATCACATCATGAGAGACCTGACGCAAAAATGCATTACATTCATTTTTTCTTTGTATTGTTTCTGTGGACTGTGGTCCACGTACTAAATATTCATCATATGTTAACGGTTGCATATTTGCCTGCTTATAAAAACAACTTAAGCATTCAAGCGGTGAAGAGACAAATACGAGTAAGTTCACACGTCTAAGGTACATCTTAATCTATCGAAGTCTAAGCTGTTGAAAATGGACATGCAGAATCAGAAATTGATGTGTAATGCATAAGATGATGAATTAGTACAGAATGGTAAATGTACCAAATTGCGTCCGGCAACACACACCCTAGACACCACTATCGGAGGCCAGTAATTTGTGTTAAGCATCTTCTGTAGGGTTCAGAATTGCTAATTGCAGGTTATCTAATAAATGTGTTGACTCCTTACAAATTTGCAACCGTTAACATAATATGATGTATTTTATCTAATGTCAGTCAGTTCTCAGGCATAACGTAGGTAGACTTTAAGAATAATTAATGGTACGGGTGCTGCTGTCACCAACCATTGCTCCTACCATATGCTATCATCAATATAGAAGACAGAAAAATGAGCTAACATTTCATAGAGAGTAAACTCTGAAGTAAATCTAGATGCCATTTATTTGATATATGTAGTCAATTACCCTCTTCTCCATGCTTTAAGCTACCACAGGGCTTTTTTCTTTACACAGTGCGGTTTTCATATGCACACATATATCAAGAAGTTGGGAGATAAACGTCGAACCTTTTTCAGATATACTTTAATGAAAATTTAATAATGGTAAAACAAAGAATCACCTTTCTTCTGCATATACGAGTATATCATAAATTGATCTTCCTTTGTATGATGTAGTCAAACGTTGGTATCGAGATGCTAAGAGTGGGAAGACATATTGTGAAAAGCAACATGACCCGTGGGGCATTTGTAAGGATATCGACTGACGAAAACATTAAAAAAGTGCATGATATGGTATGCAAGATGGAAGTTAGCATTGCGAGATGGTTTTAACAATAATGAGAAATTAATAAATGGTGTATATATATTGCTTCATTAGGATACTGCTTACCGTATCCGACTTCAGGTCTGGTCCCCAATACGTTTTGGCTCCAAAATCACAAGAACATTTACTACGAACAATTTCAACCGATCAACAGGTGATAGCTGTCTTAGGGACTTATAGGAGACAACTGAAATGCTGAAACATCGATTGAACAAGTTTGTTGATGTTAGAAGTGATTGTGTAGAAAAATAAATATAAATTAATCGTAGAATTATCGCAAGTGGGTAGGAACAGAGCAAAAGAGATATTGCGTTCTTTTGAGACATTTTTCTACATGAAAAATAATTCTGCAAGGATGATTTTGTACATTTCTGCAAATGAAGAAGCGCATTATCTGTTAAGCTAGTTTAGTAATTATCTTGAAGTTCCTAAGAACACACTTAAGACTATCTGTGAGTAAAGCGGTATATTCGTGGTTCGGAAATTAAAGTTTGAAAACATTTTTAAGTTAGTGGGGTGCTTATGTTCATGTACTTGCTAAGTGTAGAATGCAGCATTTAGCCGTCGATTAACGTATTCAACTTGAATATAGTCGACAGTCTGCTTTATTTCGACGTTCAAAATACTATCCTGAACCGTAACAAAGAAATTTAAATTTCGGGGTTGGTGAAGGAGACTAGTTCCAATCAGAGGAGTAGCAACCGCCGTACCAGCCGTACGGCGTGTGAAAAGAAATGCCTAAAGTGTTATTCACAATCATACGCAAGTTTTTAGATCTTACGCCAAACTACAAATTCACAAGCCTTTAGATCGTATGACTAGATGAGAATAGCGTACTTTTAAAATTTTCCATAAGACAAATCGAAAATCCTTGGCATACAAATGCTGTTGCACTATCATAATTTTTATATGTAAGTCAAATATAAGCCTTATCGTAATCGTAATCAGAACCGAGGATAGCCAATTTTTGGGAGTTCTTCAAAATGATAATAAATAGTATTTTTCCCAACAGGTCCAAAATCCAATTATATATATATATATATATAATACTATATTATTTCAGATTGAAGACAAAGAAAGTGAATAACAATACTATTAACAAAAAATTTGTGAGTATAGGAAAGAGTAATAACAAATTCCAACTCTTATTACCATTCATACTACAGAGCCGCATATCCCTAAATAAAGATAGCATAACTAATAAATTATAATCTCTCAAAAGAGGTTTTTGAATACGCCTACGAAATTTCTGGTTATTGTACACACCGTAGATTTTTCCGTACATTTGCACTCAAAACTTGAATGACTGAGAGGAAAATATTTTCAATAGACGCATCGTGTATCGTTTGCACGGTTACACAACGTACGTTTGTATATGTTCACAAAACGTTGTGTGGTAGTCTCACGTCTTATCGCCCAGCGCTGGAAAATATTTTCAACAGACGCATCGCGTATCGGTTGCACGGTTACACAACGCACGTATGTCTGTATGCACAAAACGTTATGTGGTAGTTTCACGTCTGACCGCCCACCGCTAGCGCAGGCGCTGGCTCATAGCTAACTGCTCTGGTTCAGCAGACACTCGATACTGTCGGTAGGGTGAGGCACATATTTATAGATCGAAGTGTTATCAAATGGTTGGTTGCTATGGATTAATTGTATGGACCAGTTTGACTGACTTGATCCATTTAATTTCAATTAATTTCCTTGCTAACTTGTGCCGAACACAATCTTTCATGAGCTGAGGACAGCACTTAGGAGAATGTTACCAAGCAAGAGAGCTTATAGCAACTAAGACATGTGCTACATAAATTTCCCGACTACGACTCTGGCGATGTCGCTTGAAAATTAATTAAAATACCTCTCCCGAACGAACCCATCAGTTAATTTCTACCCCAAATGAACCTACGCGGTCTGGCAAACTTCCTGGTTTTCCATAGAGCTCATTTCGATGCATGTCGAGAAATTAGCGAAGCATTAACTGCCCTCCAGACATAGCTACGAGCTCGTATGTTGCTCTTTTAGGAAGTATCCGTGTATGATGATGATTGCTAAACAGTTCGGAATGAGGAGGCTTATTAATTTGACACAGCAACATACGACATTTTACTTTTGCCCATGACTTTGAAGAGTAGCACATATGGCAGTAGCACAAGTGAACTTGGTACCCTAAGTTAACAAAATATTAAGTTTATTTGTCAAACCGTTTTATTATCTGCTTTTTGGTTCATGTTTGAAGGATTTTCACTGAAATGGAACCTGTTTAGCAGAGCCCCAATAGAAAGTCTTCAAAAAGTGTATGACGCCCGCAAAAATTCGTCAAAATATTGTGGCGACGCGACGGTTGGTCGGTGTTTAAGTGTGGAAGGACGTGTTGTGAAAACCAACATGGCAGTGGATAACCTGTCATGGTAAAAAAGTGTTACACTATGGACGTATGGTATTATAGGGCCTATTGTACAAACTTCATCACTATAAACATCCTAGCTGTATCTCCGGTTACCCACCGTATTCACCATATCTGATTTCCAGTAATTTCAGGTTATTTCCGGAATTAAAAGAGCACATCCGAAAAACAATCACGTGATCAACAGGTGATATTTGCCGTAGAGTACTAGTTCTCAGTAGCTGGCCAAATTTTGTAACAGAAGCACTGATTGAACAAGTGTTTTGATGTTAATATCGATCAACTTTAATGAAAATTGTTGTATACGTAATATAACTAATAACTAACAGTAGAATAATTTTAGGCTAGATATACTTGGCACCTCATTCCAATGCCTAAGGTTGTATGTCACCGGCGAAACGTCCGCTAACATATATGATGCACATTTCGTTGTACGTGTGATCCTGGATTTTGGAGTCATAATTAGAAGGTGATTTTTGAATTACGGGCCTTGGAAACGAAATTATTTTTCTTGTATACAAACCATGTTACATATTTTACACACTGGTTACAAATGATAAAATATCCTGCGCAGTCAGAAAGAGAATATCTATTTGTGCGGTCTGAAAGAAAATATATATACTAAGTGACATATAAATCCGAACACCCAGTTTAAATGGTTTTATTTTAATAAAATTTTGTATAAGTACTTAATGAAGCATAATAAGTAAATGATAAAAATTTCAAAATGATTGCACTGCTTTAAAGCCCTTTGACCTTTAATAATGTGTGGATGCACCCTGATGTGCTACGCATTCTCCAACGCGCCTAGGCATGCTTCTGATCAGGTGGTCAATGTCCTCCTGTGGTATCTCATTCCAGGCAACCACCAACTCCTCTCGAAGTGCTTTAGAGTCTGAGGAGGACGTTGCAAATTGAGCAATCTCGTACCCATCATATCCCACACGTGCTCAATTGGGGATAAGTCGGGAGATCTTGGTGGCCATGGTAACAATGTGACATCATTATGTTGAAAGAAGTCTATTGTGACTCTTGCAACATGTGGTCGGGCATTATCTTGTTGGAAAGTTGGATCTGCCAGGGTGTCAAGATAGGGTAAAAGATGGGGTTCTAAAACTTCGTGGATATAACGCTGCGCGTTCATGTTACCTCTGATGAAGATTAAAGGTGACCTGGAACCATAAGCTATAGCACCCCAAACCATAACTCCAACAGTGTGATGAACATGTCTTTCAACAAAAAACTGTGGATTCCTCCTTTTACCACGTCGCCTTCTAACCCTGGCACGACCATCGTGCATGCCTAAACAAAATCGAGACTCGTCACTAAAGACAATACTGTTCCATTCCTGATCCCAGAGTGACCGTTGTCTGCACCACTCAAGGCGATTACGTCGGTGTTCTCGAGTTAAAGGGAGGACCCAGTGTAGCCGGTATGAAAACAAGCCATGGTTTGGGGTGCTATAGCTTATGGTTCCAGGTCACCTTTAATCTTCATCAGAGGTAACATGAACGCGCAGCGTTATATCCACGAAGTTCTAGAACCCCATCTTTTACCCTATCTTGACACCCTGGCAGATCCAACTTTCCAACAAGATAATGCCCGACTACATGTTGCAAGAGTCACAATAGACTTCTTTCAACATAATGATGTCACATTGTTACCATGGCCACCAAGATCTCCCGACTTATCCCCAATTGAGCACGTGTGGGATATGATGGGTAGGAGATTGCTCAATTTGCAACGTCCTCCTCAGACTTTAGAAGCACTTCGAGAGGAGTTGGTGGTTGCCTGGAATGAGATACCACAGGAGGACATTGGCCACCTGATCAGAAGCATGCCTAGGCGCGTTGGAGAATGCGTAGCACATCAGGGTGCATCCACACATTATTAAAGGTCAAAGGGCTTCAAAGCAGTGCAATCATTTTGAAATTTTTATGATTTACATATTATGCTTCATTAAGTACTTATACAAAATTTTATTAAAATAAAACCATTTAAACTGGGTGTTCGGATTTATATTTATATGTCACTTAGTATATTTGTGGGATGGTTCCTTGAAAAACGCTTACTTTTTTTGGCGACTGCGAGCAATAATATGCTGTTTCTTCCACTACTAACCCTAAAAATCACTATTATTGACCGCAATCACTCAGTGAGAAGTATTTCTCTCCTTAGGTAAATATTGAAAACAAAAAACATCTAGGTAAATAATAATGCCATTTGAAATTGTATCCTGTCAGTTTCATTGTGTCAGTGACAAATGGACATTAGATTTTGAAATAGTTTATTACGATTAAGAAATAAGCAATTTTGAGTAGAGTTCCTCATGTGGTTCTCCTCCTTAAATACCCCAGTAATCGAATAGAATGTTTAAAAATGGGTTTTAATGTTAACGAACATTTGTACCATTGTGTTGGATTGGCCAGTCCAAACGGAATCAGCTGTCTGGTACACCAGGTAATTAGATATTTTAAAGTATTTGTAAAATGAGTTGGAAACGTCATGAAAAAAAAATCTATACATATCTCGTTTGAGAACAACAAATTCGAATAGATTAGAAGGGGCTTACCTACATTGCATTGTTTGTCGCCACAATTGCTTAGTTTTAGTGCATACATTTGACTCATTCGTCTACCAATGCCTGCCAAAGTGACAGCATTGTATTAACATAATAATAATACTTCTACTTGTGCCACTCTTTGAAAATTATGTAAGAATTACCATGTCTTGAAATCGTCTAACACCACAATTATCTGCAAACACTCGCATTTTATAAAATAATACAAAAATAGATATGTAATGACAGAACTTTCCAAAAATGACATGTCAAGCGCACTTTGATCCTCACTCGCCCAATAAAAGCCCACTTCTCAAACCAGGTATGCGATGTACTTTTTCCGTCGGTCGTAGAAAAAAAGTTGTACCTGAAATACTTCAAGCTAAAACCACTAATTAAATTCTTCGGTTTTCAAGGACATATTTCCGCTTTCTTTTATTAATTCATTGATAATTTGCGTGCTATAATATCGAATCAGATCGAAGCCCTGTGCGAACATTAGTGACAGTAGATAAGCCAAGTTAGTTTTTTGTCAATAATGCCGTACATTAAAGATGATGGCGATTTGACTTGAACTAATCTAATCAACAAAAAAAAAATAGAGTAACAGAGGAAACATGAAAAGTGACCAAGAGTTTCAAAAAGTCGATTTTCATATTTCATTATATAACAACATAACGGGACTGTCCAGCCAACATAAAGCGGTCCATTGGTGCAGCGCTTTTGTGCTGCAGTATGTGGAACAGCTTTAACAGTTCGTAACATTGTTCAACATCATACTATTAAATCCGACAGCCAAGTGAATACTGCTGTCAAACTGACAAAGTAATTACAGTGCTACTACTATTCAGCATAAAAGCGCTGCGCCGCTGACACTGGACCGCTTTACACTGGCTGAATGCTCCTACTGTTTCTAAAACGCTGTTTTTGCTTGTGGCGAAATTTTAATATCTAATTACTTGCACCATTATGCAATGCGACTCGATATTATTTAACATGCACACATCACTTGAATTTATGGCGGATGTGCCACTATACATAAAAAAAGTTATGCAGATCAGAGCTCGTTTACTTCTATTTGTAAGCAATAAGATGCAGATGTTAGACCAAAATTTTTAGTTTTTGCTGTTTCTATAAAAGCTTAAGTATTAGCTTGTAATAAAAAAAAACCTTCAATTCTTCAAAGTTGTTTGAAAAATTGAGTAACATTTTTGAGAGGGGAAATGTGACTGGCCTAGATATTGTAAAAAAGTATATTTTTATGGAGTATGTATGTTAAACGATTTTGATTGATTGATTTATGTGGAGATATAGGCCACTGTATGATCTATGAAAATTTTGACACCATAGTAACCAATTGGGACTCCACATAATATTTTTCGTTGGAAATAACTACTACTCCATGGATACACTAGCCTTAAGACAATATTCATTTGCAGCTTCGATAACGAATGTGCAGAAATATTTTTGTAAAGGTTCTTAAGTTACAAAAGAGTATTCTTAATTCTTACTTGACCCTTACGGAATGACCTTTTTTTGAAAATAAGTTTTGTTTCAATACCGTCCCCACCGATTTGAATAGCACCCAACCCATAAAAATATCGACCAATTTATAAAACTTAATTAGGTGATCTAGGGTTCTTAAGGTTGTTGATTAGGAGTCTACTATCAAAATTGGCATTTTATTGGCGACCAACATGAGTGCATTTTACTCTATTCATGGCGATTACCGTGATGTAAATATCGGTTGAATTAAACGATGTCAAACTTTACTAGAAAAAAACAATTCCCACTGATGTCCTTGAAGTCTGTATCCCCATAGAAGAGCTCTGCAGGACATTTTTTGATAAGAACTAATCATATTTTTTATATCCTCTGTGGGTCCAAGAGATTATTGGTTTAATTATGAATTTTTGGCATGTCATTATTTTCTTGTTATACTCATAAATTATGCAGTGCTTTTCTTTAATATCCCACCATTTATTTTTAAAAGAAACACACTGCACATACATAGTAGTAGTAGTATATTTAGCCAAATTTCAAAGTTCTAGCGAAGCTTGCATCTTTAGACTGAAAAACTTCACAATGCATTTGTCAGCTATGATGCCCACAGTTGAGCATATACCTTGGAAAATGGATTACGACAATTTACTTGAGCAAGAGTCCCGACTGTAGTCAAAACTTCATATTAAAGTGATCTTAGTTATACATTTGAATTACGAAAAAGTGGTCTATGTGAGCTATACATTTTCTTATGTCTTTGGGAAAATACATTCATTGCACTATTAGGTATGTGCCAAGATATCAGCGAGTTATGAATCCGTGGCATTCGTGAACCTATATGCATCCCATAAACCCTCTTCCAACCAACTCACTTTACTGCTGGTAGGCCCGTGGTGGTCCTGGGCCCCTGGTTGGGGGCCTTCAGCGTGTAGCACCCGCTGCAGATCTAGCACCTACATAAAGCCACAATTACACTACGTTTCGCAACTCTCTATGAACGATGACAAGACTACGCGGCTGGATTGTCGCGTGTGAATGCGGCTGCTTTGTCGCGTGTGAATGCGGCTTAAGGTTGTAGTGTGTGGTGAAGGTGCGTCAGTTATTGGTAGTTAAGTTAGCGTAAAGTTGCTTTGTTCTTCAAAAAACACATAAGGCGACCTCGTAAGGATCAGAAAATGTATGGAATACACATTTTACTATATAAGTACAGAATAGGTGCAGAAATGGTTCTGATAACCCTGACTCTGGAATATGAGACAACGTTAATTCCGGATTTGTAAATAAGAAGTCACCTTACGTCCCAAAAATGGAATTTCTTATCTAATAGTAATATTTTGTCCACGCCCAGATGGGCTACCTTGTATATTACTAGTGCCAGATCCTCTTGACAAAAACCCCGCAGAAACCTTATGCATTCGGCTAATTTGAAAAAAATATGTGACATCTCAACACGCAAAACAACTTGGCCCAAGTTATTGCCACGAGTAGTTTCCGAGATACAGTGTGTGCATGTTGGACGATCCATGCGCTATTACCGAATTAACGTAGGTTCGGTAAACGATATGTAAGTATTTATGAGATATATTCCTACAGGGGCGCTGTAGCATCATCATAAAAAAACTTTGGAAGAATTTCAGTGTCGGAATAATACTAAATCTGTGCAAGTTTGGAACACACTGTACATCACTCAGGATTGCAATGTTACTAGGCTGACCAGAAGAGATGCTGACACGAACGTAAGTACCCATAATATCCTGGAATAGAGTACTTGTGTTCTAGTTGTGGAGACCTACAACATACTATACAGGGTGACGGGAAAATAGATGCGGACCCTGTGGGTGTTTCATTTGATTTTTTTTTTTGGTTTTACAATAAAAATATTGTAAAATACGAAAATTGATACTCAAATGTACACTATTGACGTTATCTCATGCAGTAAGCTTCAAAATAGTTCCATTTTTGTTAAAAAAAATCTTCGTTCATCTCAAAAACTCATTTTACTAGAAACAATCACCTACCAATTTTTCGTGCAAAACAATTTTAAAATATCTACGTTTCATTACCTTTCAAATGAGGTATCAAAGTCACAAACCGGTTTAGAAATGACAAAGACATGAGTGAAAGAAACAGGTAGAGCTGCGAACATCGGACTTTGCCACCGAATAGTGTGATAAGTAAGACTAGTCACCCCCTCCCTCCCACGCTTCAATCTGCTCTTACGATTTGTTGCGTTCGGATGTGCTTATTTGCTCGCTGTTTTGATATTTCTAACGACTTGGATCTTGTTGGACTTCCGTATGTGATTCTTTTCCTGACGACCTAGACCCTAGACTGTACCCTGTTTTCTGTGATTCCTTACGACTTGGCTGCTGTGTGACTTGACTGTTCGTTGATCTACCTATCGATGAACAATGGCTGATGAACAAAGGAGGCGGCCGTTCAGTTTCGAAGAATATGCCGATATCCTTTTCTACTATGGAGATGCCAGAGGCAATGCTCAAGAAGCTCGTCGTGAGTTTGGGGAAATGTTTACTAATCGTCGCCTACCTAACGCCCGCGTATTTAGGCAAACTTTCCGTCGGGGTCGAGAGCGCGGTGCCGTCGTAAGATATCAAGGTAAGTTTGCATCATTGATAATTATTAACTTATCATAATCAGTCATTCAGTAAGGCCTGTGTAGAGCCTTGAAGATCTGTGGGCTGAACTGATGATACTGTAACATAGTTGTTTTGATACAGTTGATTGAACTTCTTAATTAAGAGTTTATTCATTTAATTTTATCACGAGCATCTACACGACTCTGAAGATAGAAACATCCACACATTGTGTATCGTTTTTTCAAAATAATATTTTGCCAACTCTAGCTCATAGTCTTACCGCTATGTTTATTAGGTAACAATTTCCTCCAAAAAACTGTTATTTGTTTTTTCATTTTATTTCAGGTGATGCAGGTAGACCTCGACATGATGTGGAAGAAGAAGAAATATTAAATATTTTCCAAAGAGACCCTACTCTCTCTACTCGCGCTGTGGCTCGACGGCTTGGATTATCCCAATGGCAAGTGTGGTATGTTTTGCATGAAAACATATTCCACCCTTACCTCTGCACACCTGTGCACTTCATAGAGGAAGGAGATCCCATGAGGCGCATGCAATTTTGTCGTTTTATTTTAAACGCTGATGTTGAAGATAGCAATTATTTAAGAAAAATTCTATGGACCGATGAATCAAAATTTGATAAAGACGGCATAACAAACTACCATAACGCTCACTAATCGCGTGAACATGCAGTGGGAAATCCTCATATGAAGAGAACCAAAAGGATCTCAAAGGCGATTTTGTCTAAATGTCTCGATGGGCATTATAAATAACTGTTTGGTAGGACCACATTTCCTATCCAACTTACATGGAGAAGCCTGCGAAAATTTCTTAAGAAATGTTCTATTTGAATTATACTTGAAGACGTGCTGCTACAGACAAGACACAGAATGCTTTTTCAGCATGACGGATACCCACCACATTTCAGACTAAGTGTTAGAAATTGGTTACTTGACCAGTTTCCGAATCGATGGATCGGTAGAGGCGGACCAATCCCATGGCCAGCACGTAGTCCCGATCTCGCACCTATGGACTTTTTTGTTTGGAGTCGCGTGAACACTTTAGTATACTCTGATCAAAATCCTGTACCCACAATAGAAGACCTCAGAAACAGGATAATACATGCAGCACAAGAAATTCAAGCCTCTCTTAGGAATTCGGCGGTAGTAAAATCAGCTATCATAAGAAGAGCACGTGTGTGCATTAGAAATAGAGGGCGCCATATTGAAAATGTATTATAAAAATAAAAAAATGTAGTTTCAAACAAATTATCCATTATTAAGGTATGATTTTGTAAATGTAGTATTGTTATCGCTTTTTCCTTCCTCCTCTTATAATAGTCATATTTTTGCCAATTATTAATCGATTTGTGATTTGTATACCTCATTTGAAGGGTAATGAAACGTAGATGTTTTCTAATTATTTTGTACGAAAAATTTGTATGCGACTTTTTCTGGTAATCTGAAGCTTTTGAGATGAACGAAGATTTTTTTAACAAAAATCGAACTATTTTGAAGCTTACTGCAATCATGTACATCTGAGTATCAATTTTCGTATTTTAGAATATTTTTATTGTAAAACAAAAAAAAATCAAATGAAACACCCAATTTTCAAGTTTTATGGTTAACGTATAAAGGAAGTTAATTTTATACAATCTTCGGACAGTAGTTCCTATAGTAAAATCGACTCAGATTGGCTTGTACTATATCCCCCCACCGGCTCTGCATCTATTTTCCCGTCACCCTGTATAGTTAAAAAAAAATAAGCTATTCGGTTTCTGCGTGGTCTTTTCAAGGCATGGTGATCCCAATACGGCTTTAGTCGATCACGCATAAACTTTAGTATTAGGTCCTCCAAAAATTGAAAGTCTGGTTGTGCTTTCATTTAATGTTAACGTGTACAGGTGTTACAGAATACTGTCAGGATAACTAGAAGGCTCTTAGCACCTTTAAACATTTTGTTTCCATAATATTAATAATTCACCTTACATTACCCGGAAAACGACTAAGATGGATGAGGTTTGGTAGGAGTTAATGATCACACTAAGATATACAAAATTGTTTTCTAATCCACTTATATCAGTGGCATTCTTGCCGATAAGTATCCATATCTAGCGAGATAAATAGTACGCCTCTAGTATTTTTCATAAAGTCAGTATCTTGCAAGACTGATTCTACTTAAAAACTGCCCCTTGAAATTTTTCGTTCAGACGCACCGTAATAAAATTACATTACATAAAAAATACTAATGGGAAGTTCCAAGCAGAATTAATATTGCTTTGAGGAAAATACACTTATTTCGCGAAAACCAGTGGTGTACAATTTTTCGCCAAACATAAGGTTTAAACACTCAGAACCTATGTATATTTGAATTTTATTCACATTTTTGCATTTGGATCTGTCCTTGACAACATTATGTAGCACCCTATAACAGTATGATGAACAAAACAACTTAGCTGTCCTTATATATAACGTTTGTAACAAATCTTGTGTAACTTTTACGGTATATTGTATATGTATATTTTGTAGATATACCAAGCAAAATATGATACAAAATAGATTCTCTCTACTTCTTATTAAAAACTATTGATACCTTTAGTGCTTTATATAAAATTCACCTACGTCTATAAAAATCATAAGATAAAGATAATCACACTACATAATATGTAAAGTAAATAAGAAAATATGAAATTCATAGACATAAGCCAGCATTCACAAATGTAACAAAAATAATGCGTCATTGAAATAACATATATTGAGAATTATAATCATAGTAGCTTAATAACATACACCGTTTACCGCTTTGACGCATCACTTTTTCTACTTTACCGTGTATGTACATCCATGCACCATAACCTAAACAAGTACCAAATACCTCAATATTTAGGGTCTTATAATCGTATCGTATTTAATTATACAGCGAGAACCACTTACGCTTATGCAAAAGACAGCCACTCAGCCATTGAGATTTCATTTCAGAGCTGTCTAGAATCATAAACCTTATCACCTAAGATTACATATAGTATATTGGTTAAGTTAGACGAAACATTGTTATTTTGAACGGGTGACCTAAATTAATTTTTCAAGGTAAACGCCTGCTTTTTGAGGTTCTCTTGCTTATACTAGCAAAGATATCACCAGAGATATCAGATGTCATATATCTCTGAAAATACTATAGTCTGGTTTGAAATGCTATGAAAAAATGATTATCTTTTCCCTTGAGTGGGAGTGAGCGTCTTAGAAACATAAATTAACTTGCGGATATCTCAAGTTTTTCAAACAGTAGGCCTCAGTTTTCTTAAGATTGGAGCTCTGAAATTGCTATTGACGTTGCCAAATTTCCTCAGACAACAAATATTGCTTATTTTTTCCCAAACAGTCTGCACCCGAAACTGTAAAAGTTTTGACAGAAAGGAAAAAATGTATAACACCGTAAATAGAATGCTCTGAGGTGGAACAAATCATTAAAACTGGAACTTTGTATCCTTAGGCGAATGTCTCATGATAAGTATTGACTGATTTCGTCAGTGTCAGTGGGTTTATACGAAACCTTGCACATCAGTAATTGCTGACGTTCTGGCTATACGGCCAATAAATGTCTCATTTGATGAAAAATACTGACACAGTAATAAATACCGATCGTGTGACATTTGTCTTAGGTTTTAAACAACGAAAATACCAAACATTTTTAATCTGTTAATTTCAAATTAATGATGTGTTTAACCACCCTATTCTTGAGCGAATCATGGAATCTATAAACGACGTAATATACAGACTAGTTTATTCAAAATAATGAAGTTGTCCGAAGTCCAGCCTGTATCCACGAAAACAAGTTTGAGTGAGAGAGCTTACGATTTAGGACAATTCATGAAAGAAATCGTGTACGCTTAATCAACGCTGCTTTACTCCGATGACGTGCAAGTGGGTCACCCTGTATAATGTCATAGTTACTGAAATAGCTGAACACTCTGGTAACATGGCATGATTCGTCGTGACATATTTGTTTATTATTATTAATTTCTTCAAACTATTTATATGAGTATGTTTCACCCTTAAACAAAGAACACAATAATAATGTAGCACGTTTTAGAATCTCAAATCTGAATCACTTCAAAATATTACAAACTTTTCGTACGTGACTGGGAACATTATTGTTATTAAGCTTCTTCAGTATTTGTGAATCACTCAGCACGTGAGATGTTACAACTGAATATTTCGATCATGAACAATAGCTAATAGTCGTAGTATACTTTAATAATATTAAGCAAGATAGAGCGTTCGTATTCTCATAGCTTCAACTTGTCTCTCCCTGATGAGCTAAGCTTTTCTGCCATTATGCAAAATGACTCGCCATGCTGAGTGAGACACCCCATATTATCAACAATCTTCCTATAAGGCACTAAAAAGTATCTCGATCAAAGACAGCCCAAGGAAAAGTAAGAGAAAGAGTAAAAGCAGTAAGTAGAGGGCACTTACCGCGACACTTTTTCTAAAAACTCATCTTGTCTACTTACTGGTTAAGTGTATGTGTGAGGAGGGATAAGGCAACACTTACCGCGTCCTAGAAATGCAAACAACACCAGTCATGCAATCTGACAACGTCGAAAATCATAATCAAATATAGGGTAGGATAAGTGCAACGTGCCGCAAGCGTTACGCGTATATGTATACAGGGTAGAATAAACTAGGTGAAGGCATTTCGGGTAATCATTATTATGTTTTTGGCACATTACATATGTGAATTAATATTATATTCCCAACCGTCATGTGATTGTGATACCGAGAGAAGAGTTGACCCGGCATGTACAATGTGAATTAATATTATATTCCCAACAGTCATGTGCTTCTGATACCGAGAGAAGAGTTGACCCGACATGTACACATGTATAGGGTGGCCAACTAAGAATGCGAGGTACTGTATCTGGGAACATATCCATCGTAGAGGCTAGCGACAAAAACAGATCACTAAAACGGCCAAGAGAAAAACTTGGAAAATATTTTCAAGTTTCTGAAGTGGGCGCCAGGGGGCATGACTGCAATCTTGAATCTAAAAAAGTGATGTTTCTGTGAATTCCGCTGTATTAACCTAACAAACAAAAAATACCTGGTCTTTAAAGTCAAGGATAATGTAAACTTTTTTGTTTGCCAATTTTTGCTGTATATCTAAAAATAAAGTGGTGGGGGGTGTTTAAAGGTTTCCGTAAAACACCCTGTATCTTCGAAAGGTTGAGCCGATTTTCACAAACTTGGGCTAGTTGAAAAGAGCTATTCTTGGGCTACACATGCTATAATATTTGAAGTTTTGTTAGTTTCACATGTGGCCGTTAGAGGGCTTTTTTCGACATTCTGACAGAAATGGTTGATTTTCTCAACAAAATTAAATGCATTTCTATGATTTTTTATGAAAAAGTAGCTAAATGATGTATAAACAAGCTCGCAAAACCGCATTCCGGTATCTTGGCCTAACTTAAAATATAGGTCAAAGAAAGTTTTATACGAAAATCCCTTAAATTTTTATTCTTTTAAGCTAATTTTTCTTTAATTCTCTTTTATTCATCAGAATAAAATCACCCTTTTTGAAAATATTACTAAACACCGCTAAAAGGTAAGTAATGCTAATCAACAAACAACAAAAGGCATTTTTTTCAAGGGCATATACAAAAAATACAATTAATAGAAGCAGGCCAGGGAATACAACAAAACAAATACCTAATCAAAACATAAATAACCCTCAAATTGTAAATAATTTCACGTTACTTTGAGCAATTTTTGTGCTTACCAAATGCGTTTTACAAAGGATGAAGCTGTTGATATGCTTGCAGTTTATTTTGAATATTTTCAGAATGCGGGAATAGCAAACAGGGTTTACGTGACTTGATATCCAAATCGGAGAGTTTTTCCACAATTAGTGGTGGGATTACGAGTCAATGAGAAGAACACAAAAAAATATTGTGCGTACTAGGTTATATTAAAGGAAATCAACATGTTAGCACAAGAGTATTATGCTTTAAGTTGGGCATATCACGATCAACGGTTCAAAATATTTTGAAGGACCATAGGTAAGTTCTAATGACCATCAAAATATTGGGACTTATTGAAATTTAACTTTTTTAAATACTTTTAGAATGTACCCATATCATGACGTTTTGCATCAGGCCTTGAAAGAGGAAGACTTTGATCGGAGGTTGGACTACTGCCATTGGATGTTAGCCATGATACGCGAAAATAGAGAATTTTTATTTCAAATTCTTTGGACCGATGAAGCCACCTTTAATAGTGACAGGAGAGTCAATCTGCACAATATGAATTATTGGTCTGCAGAAAGTCCGCATTGGTTTGGTGAAGTTCAGCACCAATGGCGTTGGAGTTTAAATGTGTGGGGAGGCAGAATTATTGGGTCATCTTTTTTTCGAGCAATCCCTAAATAGCAATGTCTTTCTTGACTTTTTTCTGCAGTTGGCTGGTAGCCCTGCACATTTTGCTATTATTGTGCGTGAGCATATTATTGCAGTATTTCTACAGCGGTGGTTTGGAAGAGAAAGTCTGTTTTCGTGGACTTCACGATCACCAGGCTTGTCTTGATTTTTATTTATAGACGGTTACAGGGCATCGTATTTCAGACTAAACCTACAATCTGAGTAAATATGGACAACCGGATTCGTAATTCAATAGGTAACATACCGAGAGACAAAATTAAAGCTGCAGTTTTGTCTACCTATGAAAGGCTTCATGAATGCATAGAGCGTGATGGTGAGCATTTCGAGCATTCACGGAGGCATTAAAATACTCTCTTTTTCAATTCGGTCCTTTTTAGGGCCACAACATAATAATAAAAAGAAATTTGAGAAAAAATTGTTTGAAATATAAAGATTTAAGGGATTTCCGTATAAAACTTTCTTTGGCCTTAATTTTAGGTTAAGAACAAGATATCGAGATGCGGTTTTCACGAGCTTGCTTAGACATCATTTAGCTACCTTTTCATAAAAAAAATCACACCAATGCATTTAATTTTTTTGGGAAATTAACCATATCTGTCGGAATGTCGAAAAAAGCCCTCTAGCGTCTACATATGAAACTAACAAAACTTCAAATATAATCACATTTGTAACCCAAGAATAGCTCTTTTCAACTAGTCCAAGTTTGTTAAAGTCGGCTCAGCTGTTTCGAAGATACAGGGTGTTTTACGGAAACCTTTGACTACCCCCCACCACTTTATTTTTAGAGATACAGTAAACATTGACAAACAAAAAAAGTGCACATTATCCTCGACTTTAATGACCAGTTATTTTTTTTGATAGGTTAATATAGCGGAATTCACGATTGCAGTTATGCCTCAGCGGCCATTTCAGAAACTTGAAAATATTTTCCAGGTTATTCTGTTGGCCGATTTAGTAAGAACTTTGTTTGCCACAACGCTCTACGATGGGTAGGTTCCCAGGTACAGTACCTCGCATTCTTACTTGGCCACCCTGTACACTTCAGCTTATGATACAGTGTCCAAACCAAAATAGGAACAACTATGAGAGCAGCTATAAAAATGATGCAAAATTCTACAACGTAACAAGAATAAAAGAAAAATAAATCTTTAAAGATCCATAACTCCGTCATTATGAATATTTTTCTATTGAATGTTGAACAAATAACATTCAATTATACAGGGTGTGCAATAAGTACGACGACAAACTTAAAGAGAAGGTAGGCTGTGCACCGACCACCCAAATAACAAAAACTTACCTATATAAAAGTGTCACCGTTTTTGAGAAATTGAATTTATTCTTCAATTTTAAAAAAACGATCCTTTTCATCTGTGGTCTTTAGCTGCATGTACAAATAAGGTTATACTTTGTTCATTTTTTCTATAAAATACTTCTAGATAGTTGCTTTATCACATACAAATGCAATGTAGTTAAAAGAAATTAAGGAACCATGATCAAATAAGGACTATTTTGGGATGTATAACCTTCTGATATTTTTTCCTTATATTGAATAGAAAGATTACTCATTGAATACAGATTTCAGAAAAGCACCACAAGTACTATTTGGAATAGGAAAACGTGATAGCTGCTTTTGTAAGTGACTGACACACATTACAATGTAATTATTGGATTTAAATTCAAGTTGCACTGGTTACCGATCAGTGACATGCTAAATAGGACAAAGCTACATTATTATTACCTGCTCCTGATATGATTTTATGAAAGTTGAGGAAACAATATCAGAAGGTTATAAATCCCAAAACAGTCCTTATTTTATCATGGTTCCTTAATATCTTTTAACTACATTGCATTTGTATATGATAAAGCAAACTATCTAGAAGTATTTTATAGAAAAAAATTAACAAAGTATTACCTTATTTGTACATGCAGCTAAAGACAACAGATGAAAAGGTTCGTTTTTTTTTAAATTTAAGAAAAAATTCAATATCTCAAAAACGTTGAAACTTTTATATAGGCAAGTTTTTGTTATTTGGGAGATCAGTCCAAACCCTACCTTCTCCTTAAGTTTGTCGTGGTACTTCCTGACACCCTGTATATTTGTTTTTAGTACGACTAGCCCATGAACATTACACTATCGAATTCCCCATTTCATAGCCACTTTTGATGTGTCTAGTTATTTCAAAATGTCGTCAAGCTCGTAAAATATTATGTTCGACACAAATAGACACATCTTAGAAAATAATTAGATACAGAGATTTACAGCTACAGAATTGAATGGAATAGGGCTCACTCATTTGATTCTGAGTCTTAAAGGCAAATATATGGGAAAATCTGATGTGTGAGATGTCTTATAGATACATTCGTAGCATTACTGGGGATAAAAACGTATATACCTAAAATGTTTGGCAATTACAATACTTACTCGCCAATTGTTGTGGAAAGTATTTAATAACCTCATGTGAGGCATTTCACGTAAAGTGGACAACGAAGAAAAGTGAAGTTTTGAAATTCGTTCATATTGAACTTATTTGTACATCTAGATTTTATTGGTGTGATGTTTATTTGTCAGGTTTTGGACTTTTAAAAAGTAGACGTAATTGAAATTGGGATTTTTTGGAAATATATGATATTTTTTGTCGAATTGAAGAGTATTACATTGAGATATTACACATAACCTGTAATACAAGAAAATTTCTATATTTGTTGATAAAAAAATGAAAAAAAAAATTGAAGCCAATACCAGAAGTAAACATTTTTATTTAAAATTTTTCCCCGTCAAATAAAATCACGATAATATTATTGTCATTTCTTTAATTGTACTTGGAAAAAGGCCACCGAGGTGACAGTAACGTTAATAATTCTTCCACCCGACATATGTGCTTTTATTTGGCAGCGAGTGGAACATGGATTTTCAAAGAAGATGTTATAAAACGAGTTAGATGGTGTGGAAATTTTGTATAAGGTATCAATCACAGTTTAAATCTTGTAAACACTTTTCACATTATCAGCACCCTATATACACAGAAATCTTATTATTCATTAACATTTTTTAATCAGGCTGTGTAAAATTTTGTAATGAATATTTCAAAATGGTGGTGGTGAGTGTAATCTACTACAGGCACTTCTTGAGAGAAAGTATAAAAAAATTACTTCAACTTTCAGACCCTATAATATCAATTTTCCTTCACTCTTCACTGGGTGATGAAATCATCCATCAAAAAGACACAATTGTTTTGGGAATATGCAGGTCAAACGTCAAATCCGCTAAACAATTTTCTTATGTAACTTGAAAAAATGAAGTAACTATTTATCTCATATACATATATCAATATTCATCTGGAATTTGGAATCCAAATATCAATTTTTTCACCGATAAGTCAAAAATTGCATAATCTTATTACAATCATTTAATCGAGAGCCACAGATAAATCCTAAAAGATTGAAACACAGATTTAGTCCGATAAACAAACCATTGCTACTTACCGCCACCTTGTTTATTATACCATGTATATGATAACCTATATAGGGGTAAGGGGCAGTGCAATGTGCAGGGTAAATAGAATTATTGCCAAATCGAACTTCTGGTCCAGAAAAAGATTGTCACTCATTTATTTCGGCTAAGTTTAGTAAAGGCGATTTATTCAATCTTACGAAGATGATTAATAAGGTTCAAGCTTTACATGAAAATGGTTCCAAATGTCATGGTATACTTTCCTTGTACACTCACAAATAGTATGTCCATTTTTCTACTTTCAGCGGATGCGTTTATCTGAAGCATCTATCAATTTTTTTTTTTTTATATTCGAACTACCACGAAGGCCTAAGGCCTAAGCACCCATTGGGTACCGTGGGGCTATGGGGGATACATGGGAAAGGGGGGACGCCACACGGACTCTGGCGAGGGAACACGTGTGCATGCAACATGCACACATTCTGGCTCCGCCTACGAGATCCGCCGGGTGGTACCTCCGCGTTCGACAGTCAGAGACCATCTACCACCTACGGACAATCACAACATCCATAGCCAAGAGAAAAATTTCTCCTGGGACGGGACTCGAACCCGCACAGCGCACGGCGACTGATCAGGAGACCGAAGAGTCTACCACTGCTGCCTAAAATGCTCGAAAGCAAAAATATCTGAACAAAAGGGTTGTGTTTCGTGAATTCACGTTTTTTTTAGTAATGTAGTAAGAGATCAAAGCTAAATAGAATTCTAGAAAAAATTGTATAGACGGATATTAAGTTGGATTTATATTCTTAGAAATTAATGGAAAAGGTCTTCTGTCTAGAATGACAAAAAAATGCTAGGTAATTTTTCATTAAACGTCAAAGACGGAAAAAACAAAAATTACTTTTTCGCGTATATTGAAAAAACTATGAACTATCGGTTCAATTGGTCCACAGGAGTGTGGGGGAGTAAAGACCTTTAACATGAGACGTCATATGTCTAATTTGTTGCAGCCGCTACGTCACCACGCGTAGGTAGATGGAGTGTAAAGATGATCATCAACCACAGCAAATGGCGTCAAATAGGTAGATTAATGAAAAAATTGAGATTTACCCTCCCCACCCCCACAACCCCCCATCTACTAATTTTTTACTCCTTTTTTTAAAATAAGATCAAGATCCTCTGTAACGTCAACAAATGCAGTATGAACGATTTTTATTTTTTGTTTTAGGTCATTTTCTCCGTGACTAGACCGATTTTTAAAAACTACAAAGTGTTTTCGACCTGGGTGTAGTAGTAATCCTGTGTAAACATTTCATCCAAATCCGAGTAGCACTTCCAAGTTATTGAGGGGTCACTGGTTAACGGACAGACCGACAGAAATGAGTGACATGGTGTTTCGAGATGTACATACAGGGTGACAGGGTGGCGCATCGAAAACTTAACAGACGTATTTACTGGCAGCTCAGTTTTTTTTTGGAAAAACGCTCAGACCCGTCGGTTTTGTTTTCGAGGGGGGACACAAGTTTGGCAAAAAATCACGTTAGCACGTGCAGCCCCCTAAGCGAGGGTGCCACCACCCCCAAAATCTTAAATGGAAAGGGGGGTCGAGTGATAACTTATTGTAAAGGTCTTTCAATTCTCTTTATAATGATATAAAATTAATGTACTTCAGTTCAGTAGTTTTGAAGATTTATGGATTTAAAGCTTAAATAAAACTAATACATCATCATTAGTGGAGATCAATACATTTGGCAGCAAACTAATTTCAAAATGAAGAATGAACTGACTCGTTAGGCAAGTAAATGTTGAAAATGGCCACCGTGACTCTCCATGCAATAATAAAGATTTTGCTCAAAACGTTGCCGCACATTTTGCAATATTTGAGGAGTAATTTGACGGCACTCATTCACAATTCTTTGTCGCAGGTCTTCTAATGATGTTGGCTAAGTAGCATAGATTTTTCTTTTTAAATGACCCCACATAAAGAAATCCAAAGGTGATAAATCCTGCGATCTTGGGGGCCATTCAATGGCACCTCTTCTACCAATCCATCGATCTGGAAACGTCTGATCTAAATATTGTCGGTAATGCGTGCGTAATGTGGTGGGGCACCATCCTGTTGGAACATCAACCTATTCGCAATGTACCGCCGATCATTCTGATTTTCAATTATGGCTGTTAATGCAGGATCTATGGCGTCTTCCAGTAATTCCAAATACATTTCACCGGTCAAATTTCCAGGTAAGAAAAAAGGACCAACTAAATGATCGACAAAAATACCAGCCCAAACATTTAATTTTTGTGGCTGCTGTGTATGAACCTCATGTTAAATTCTGGGATTAGAATCGGACCAATATCCGCAGTTATGACGATTTACTACGCCATTTAAGAAAAAGGAACATTTGTCGGAAAAGCAATTGTTGAATAGAAAATGTTCATCGTTTATAATTCGTTCACTCATATCTTCACAAAATTGTGATCGCCGATCAAAATCGTCTTCATTAGGGTCTTGTACCAGGTGAATTTTATACGGATGAAAACTATGGGCCTTTAGAATCCGTTGGACAGTGCGTCGACTAACACCACACACAGTCTCCAATTTGCGGGTACTTAACGTATGATCTACATAAACTTGCCCTAAAACCTCCACTTCTATTGCTTCGTTCCTTATGGGATTTTCAATGTTGCGTTTTTTATTGACGACTGACCCAGTTTCCCGAAATTTCCGAAAAATATTTCGATAATTTCAACTCTTTCTGCTGTGGAATATACCATGGTTAATTTATGTAATAAAGCGTTACACGTTATTTTAGCAACGAAGTTTGGTCAAATCAATCGCAAACTATGTACTAAATTCCTATTTAAAATAAGTCCGAGATATTTCCTTATCTTTCTTCAAGAAATAACTTTTTTGCCACAAAAAAACGCTCCAATAGCTATTTTCAACAACAAAATGATAAACAAACCATGGGCGTAGTGAAGAAAAGCATTTACTTATTAAGTAAATTCTTTTAGTCAAATTTCTTCTGAAAGTAGTACAAACTAATCTGATGTACCTACTTTAAGCTATAAATCAATAAATCTTCAAAACTACTGTACTGAAGGTCATGTATTTTACATCATTATAAAGGGAATTGAAAGCTTTAAAATAAGGTATCACTCAACCCTCCTTTCCATTTAAGATTTTAGGGTTGGTGTCACCCCCGCCCAGGGGACTGCATGTGTGATTTTTTGCCAAATTTGTGTCCCCCTCGCAAACAAAATCGACGGGTCTGAGCTTTTTCCAAAAAAAAAAACTGAGCTGCCAGTTTATACGTCTGTTTCGTTTCCGAAGCGCCACCCTGTATATGTCACAATAACATCTAAAAAACATATCTTATTATAGATATTTTAGTCGTTTACAATATTTTCTCGCCTAGCGGCGTAGGACGAAAACATTTATTGACAATTATAAATTTTCAGAAATTGTTGCACATTTTTTTTGTGTAATGAGAGGGGGACGAAGTTTATAGAGTAGGGAGTTTAGAGTATATGTACTCTGAGATATAGTGATAGAGTTATTGATTTATAAGTTCTGCCTTAAAAAAGGGGAGATGACATGTATGGAAGTCTAAAGTACCACTTTTCATGTGTTCATAAAAAGCATGTAGTTTTTGAACAAGCTAAAATTCCATCCAGTTCAGAAAATAAAACAGTCGTTCTCTCGCACTGGTTTTAATAGGTAACAGAGTACACGAGCAAGGAATGTCTTATGTAGTAATTGAACTGCTTCACGAGATATAGCACCATGTATCACCGTCTTCGAGAAATCACATTCAATATTGCTCAGTTCAGGCAGATAGAAGCCCACATACACTCGTGCGTTGAACAAGATAATTCAATGCTGTCACATAGATGCAAAATGATCGTGGAAATATTGATAATACAATGCGCATGTGCATGCAATTTAAAGATTTTTTTACAAGCACCTGGAATCTATTGTTTCAAAATTTTATGAAACACGTAGACGCCTGACATATTAAAGTCCATAAAAGTGGTTATAGCAAAAACGCATTTTCAGTCAGAGGCCAGAATGCCGAACCAGTGAGGGATGTAGCTTTCGGGGCAGGTTTGGTGAACTATCGTTGACAACCGGGCTAAAACCAGAAAAAAATTTGCTCGCTTAATACAGTGTTAGCCACGAGTATCAGACATAGTACCAACAAATGAAATCCAATATGTTCCAATGGAGCGATGTGTTTGTGAGCATACAGAAAAAAGTATCCCATGACCATTTCACTATTGGACCTTTTCTTTGCCTACAGATTCTCCGTAATTTTAGATGACGGGTAGTGCTATAAATAAGATTATGCTATTGATATTTTAAAATAGCAATTCAAAACATAAAATATTGCGAATGTCATTAAAATATAAGAGATACAATTTGACGCATAGCTTGAAAGCTTTATATGAATGTATTTTCGTTTCTGGTACACTCTGCAAATACAAAAATGGTTGCGTTCAATTATCTTCGCGCCGCATTCTACTATTTTACAAGGAAGCACTGTTATACAACGGATATTATATCAGGAATGAATGTTAGTGTGGTAGAGATCATAACAAAGAGTACAAAAATACAACATTTATAGCATCACATTTTCAAACGGAATGCAATAGGTATTTAAAGATTTGATATTACTAAACTAGATGATCTTACTGATGTGTTTCATTATTCAAAAATGTATCGAATGGAAGTAGAAGTGGAGTCAGACGAACCAGAGGAGTTCTTTCCTCTAAAGTCTAAAGAATTTTTGGCAAAGTTGTATAATTTTGCATTAGATACCTGCGAAATGTTAGTCAAATTAGTGTGACATGCACCTTTGTCTACATTTTCTTGCTCTCCTGAGTCACAGAGTATGACGCCAGCAATTATCTGTTCAATGCATGACTTAAAGTAGAAAACTAATTTTGCAAATACTGCTTAAATTGCCTTCAAATCAGGTGTACAACTGGGCGTAATAATTAAGCGACTCGGGATTACGGCGAATCACAGAGTGAGCTTATGGCCTAAAGATTGACCGAAAGCGATAACTTGTTCAAATAGAAGGGATTTAGTTCAAGTTTCGATAATTTGGATAACGTTATTGCTTCAGATTGTATGGTACATACTGCAAAATGTTTGTTTCGAAAAAAAAACTAGCTATCGTAGGCTTCAATTTATTGGTAATTGAAATTGCGTGCCGAGAGTAAAGCACCCGGAGCTAAAATCATTAACTTTCAATTCGGTATTCTAGATCAAAGCCCTGCTGTACCGTGTATTCAAACACAGAGGATAACGAATGTATCGGATACCCATTAATTAATATGTGTATATCCAATACAGATTCATTACCGACTTTTATTTACTTTCAAAACGATGGACGTTTATCATTTTAATTTTTCAATTAACGGAAAATAGAAAGTACCTGAACAAGGAACAGCATCTTATTCAATGAAAATAAGACTCCACCCACTGACTACATAGAGGATTCCTACAGAGAAGGAGAGTGAGGAAAGGTAAGCTAATTTTGGAACACATAACTATTAAAATTTGGAAAGAAGACCTGAAGATTTGTAATGATTTTGCGGCCATCACAAAAAACTAATGCTCAAAGTTATGTAAATGAAATGTAACATCTAATTTACGTTTTTATCAATATGAGAAAAATGCTTAAGTGATTGCCCTAAAACTTTCGGTACAATTGGGTATTCTAGATAATTACACCGCGTATCGGTCAAGCTATTATAAAAAAGGTACTAGGAAAGGCGTATGCAAATCGTGTGCAAGTATGACATTTTTCATCTTACAAAATTTAATTTAAAATTCTGGTTCAAAGAAATAAATGAGACGGCCATTAACATCAAATAAAGATACACTGATGGGAAAAATAATGGCATGAAATAAAAATTGTGAATATTTAGTGCTTTTTGAATTGTATGTAAAATGAATGTAATAAAAAATATGTAAGAAATGGTCTTATTGATGTTATAAAAGAGGCATTTTAAAGCCAGTTTAGTCGAGTTTTTCAATATTTTAGTGAACAAATCTTGGACGATGCTAGTTCTACGTAATCTTAGGCAACAATATGAAGAAAAAAATGCGATTTGTTTCCACATTTTTCTTTCAAAGAGCGTTAAATTCGTTTCAAAAGATTTTTACATAAAATTTGAACACCTTTTGTAAAAAGCTGAAAAAATTAGTCGTTTTCCAGGTAAAAGCTTTTAGCAGCAACACACGTGGACCCTTTAATTTTTTAGGAACTTTGATTGTTCAAAACAAAAAAAAGCTTCTGGAATTTTACAGGGTTCATAGGCTCAGCATTAGCCATTTTGTCAATATTTGCAGTTTAGCCATCCAAAAAGAGAAATAATCCTGTTTCTTATCAGTCCATATGAAAGATGGCAAAGCTTTTTTCAAATAAATGATCATTGATCCTCTTAAAGAATGTATTCCAGCTTTTGACCGTAGCCCTTAGGTTTTCTGTATGTTGATTTGTTCCTGAGATATCGATTATCGAAGGCAAAATGGTAATTTTCCATTAAATATTCGATATATCAGTAAGAAATGTTTCTAAATAGGTTTAAAAAAAATTGGAAAATAAAGACGCTATTAAGTAGATGCAATGTTTTAGCGGAAAACATTTTTCAAGTCCATGGACTCAGAGAAAAGTATAAAAACAATATAATTATTCTTCACACTTTTTCCTAGAAATGCGTGAATCTAGCAACCTCAACAATTTTATGACAAACAGATCCAAAAGTGGTTCTCTCAACAGGACCATTTTATACTCAGATACACACTTCAAATAAACACTAAACATTCAAAATCTTTATTCGATCCTTTATTTTTTCCATTAGTGTGTATCTTTCAGCTGAAGTATTAGGCTGTCCGAAAATATCACTTCCAAGGCATTAATATAAAATTCTGAGATATGACTAGTCCGTTAATGGTAAACTCAACCAGTAGATTGATTTCCAAGAATACCATCACATGAGGCCTCAACTGGTCACTGTGCTATTAAAAATCCCTTTCTCTTGAATTCAAGCACAATGTTTTGTAAACACCAGGCAAAATTAGTTAAACCGTGATATGATTCTTTATAGCAGAGTAGCCGCGTAGACAGAAGTCTAAATACCGGGTGACCGCGACCGCTATAAAAAGTTTGTTAATCTGATTTTTGAACTACCTAAGGTTAGCAGAACTGGCAGAGCTTAGGAATAAAGAAGCGGTCATATCGGCCAGTCCTGGATATACGAAGTTGGACATGGTTAGGATGGGAGGCCAAAGGCTGACGGGTCTAGTAGGCTCATCTCGTGTCAGCATTATGAAGAGCAGAAAAACGATAGAAGAGGCCCAGATCGTCGACTGCCCGTCGGTGCAAAAGGATCATGAGAACGCGTTAGGTGAAAAGCTATTTGTACCTTATTTGTGTATTTTGAATTTCAAATTGGCTAGAATAGATGCTGTATTCAGCAGTTTTGTTTATATACAGAAAAAAACCTTTGTCCTACAGATAGAATCAAAGAAACTCTATAAAAGGGAATTAATGCATATATATATATATATATATATATATATATATATATATATATATATATATAGGTGAAATATTAAAGCTCCGCCTTTTGTTGGGTACTTCGACAAAATTTAAGCAAAGAGGACTCTTTATACTTTTTTAATTCTCTCTAGCTTTCAATGGACTTTGCCATCATCATCAGGAGAGTAGTATGTGAGGATGTTGCTAATTGTTGTTTACGTATAGGATGAGGGAAATGTTTTTTAAATAATTTTTAATCTGTTTTTAACTTGTTCTTGTCACATTTTATATAATTTTGACCATTGTACCATCTATCCAGCTCTCACCATGTTACTGGACGTTTCCCTCATCCTATACTATTTTATTTTGATTTCGAGTAATTTCGAATAAGTAATTAAGTCACTTTTGTATTTGTGTGTGCGGAGTGCCGATAGATATAAAATAATAAAATGATTTTCGTATTTGAAAGCTTCAAAAATGTTGTCTGAGTAACTTTTCCTTCCACCTTGATATAAAATCATTCTTTGAAACAATTAGAAACTTTTCCTTCCACCTTGATATAAAATCATTCGTTGAAATAATTAGAAATCATGTATAATATAATCAGTCACGTAACTTTTCCTCTATTTTACCAATATTGTAGCCCACACCCTATCTTTTTACGGGACACACTATATTTCTTACGATTCACTTCCAACCATTGTTGCATGATAATTTTTTGTTCAAGACGACTTACATTTCACTTGAAGCTTTTCTTGCTAGCTAACAAAAAACTGAAAACCAAAAAAGGGGCATTCTCCTTGTTAAAGAAAATGATGTGAGCTCATATATAAATGTTGTATTTTTGTATACTAATATCATCAAATTTTGTATAAGTTAAAGAAGATCGGCAAAGGTCTATTTTTAAGATGAATGTTCCTTAAAACGAGATTATTATGTGCATGAGAGGCTAGACGATCGAATTTATAAATTAATCATCCATTGAATTTTATAATAGCCATTTGACCTTTTTGTTTTGTTTCAAAAACCTATTTCTTTCAAGTGAAACGTGCAACACTTATAAGTGTTTGGAAAGTGCAAAAGGATGTGCTGTGTATGCTGTGTATCTGGAAAGAAATTACAAAAATGCCTGTCTTGGGAATTGTTGCACAACAACAAATATTGCTTCTCACGATTCCTTCAAGGGTTGGCAACTATGCGAGAGCTATGATACGAACCTTTGAATATTAAAGTACTGAGTATCAGATGAACGAGAAAAATTAAAATCACGTCTTGATAATACAATTTTCCGTTATCTGTATATCAATCACATCTATTATATAATCAAAAATGATGCATACATCGGGTTAAATCGTAATTAGATGACCTTTTTTTTCGAAATTGAGGGCTATCATTCCAACACGTTTCCATTATTTGAAGGTTATTTGTTGGTTTTATTAATACCCAGTACTAATTTATCCGTTAGTTCATTCATACCTCTTCAGTCCTTTAATAAAATTTTCAATGCGGCCATCTTTGTTGCACTATAGCAGTATTTCATAAGTTTGCTATTATTGTGAGATATTTTTTTATTAGGAAATAATTTTGCCACAATTATACTACAAACAAAAATGGACGGAATCTATGAGGTGTATGACATATTTATTGGCACAGTCAGACCCAAATTCAGAAGCTGATAACATTTGGACATTATTTAAATTTTACAGGAAGATTCTAGCCTCAAAAATATTGAATATGATTATATTGTTTACGCTTTAAATAACATCTTACTTGTTCGATTGCAGTGATTTATCTTTCGACACAAATTTTGTATGTTACAATTTAGTTCTCTAACTGTTGGAGATATATTATGTTGTTCTAAGAGTCCTTTGGTAGATACGGTTAATATTTCTCATGAATTTTTATCAACTTTAGTATAAATCCAGTAAAAAAATCTTAAACCAAGCTTTTTAGTTAAGACAAACAGAGCTTTTCAGAAAAGTTCTCCCTCTAATTATACTAAGTGACATATAAATCCGAACACCCAGTTTAAATGGTTTTATTTTAATAAAATTTTGTATAAGTACTTAATGAAGCATAATAAGTAAATGATAAAAATTTCAAAATGATTGCACTGCTTTAAAGCCCTTTGACCTTTAATAATGTGTGGATGCACCCTGATGTGCTACACGTTCTGATCAGGTGGTCAATGTCCTCCTGTGGTATCTCATTCCAGGCAACCACCAACTCCTCTCGAAGTGCTTCTAGAGTCTGAGGAGGACGTTGCAAATTGAGCAATCTCCTACTCATCATATCCCACATAAGCTCAATTGGGGATAAGTCGGGAGATCTTGGTGGCCATGGTAACAATGTGACATCATTATGTTGAAAGAAGTCTATTGTGACTCTTGCAACATGTGGTCGGGCATTATCTTGTTGGAAAGTTGGATCTGCCAGGGTGTCAAGATAGAGTAAAAGATGGGGTTCTAGAACTTCGTGCATATAACGCTGCGCGTTCATGTTACCTCTGATGAAGATTAAAGGTGACCTGGAACCATAAGCTATAGCACCCCAAATCATAACTCCAACAGTGTGATGAACATGTCTTTCAACAAAAAACTGTGGATTCCTCCTTTCACCACGTCGCCTTCTAACCCTGGCACGACCATCGTGCATGCCTAAACAAAATGGAGACTCGTCACTAAAGACAATACTGTTCCATTCCTGATCCCAGAGTGACCGTTGTCTGCACCACTCAAGGCGATTACGTCGGTGTTCTCGAGTTAAAGGGAGGACCCAGTGTGGCCGGTATGAAAACAAGCCAAAACTTCTCATTCGTCGGTAAACACTTCGCATGCCAATAGGTCTTCCGTGTTCTGCAAACCATTCATTTGCAATGTACCTGGTAGTGGAGAAACGGACCCTTAAGGCCAATAATCTTAGGCGGCGATCTTCACGGTCTGTTGTTCTACGGCGGCGTAGAGTGCCCCTTGCTCTTTGCGTACGGCCTTCTCGAAGCCATGCCTGACAACACCTAACCACAGTGTCTACACTTCTTTGCACTCTAACTGCAATTGCCCGAAAAGAAAGTACAGCTTCCCGAAGTCCCACTATACGGCCCCTATCAAACTCACTCACAAGTTGACGAAATCGTACAGGTCTCCGTACTCTAGGCATCGTAACCGATCGTAAAGGATGTCAAGAACCAAAATCCGCCAACGTTGATTCTTTACTGCGGCTGAAATATTCATTTTCAGAGCGTTAGTGAATTAAAAAAAAGCAGTATATAAACCGGAATGTCCAACTGATAAGGCTGAAAATTTTTTCACTTGTTATTTACAGTAAGATAAATACATTCACCAACTTTTATTAAAATAAAAACCATTTAAACTGGGTGTTCGGATTTATATGTCACTTCGTATATTTTCTAAACAGGCCAAGTTAGGATGCTGAGACTTGGGGTTGATGAAATTGTTTCATCAATACGTACGGGTTGTCAAACTTGAGCGTTTTTGTACAATGAATCTGTTATAACTCACCAGCTAAACATTAAAACTATATAGTATGTAATAACATATCATCCTCTTTCGCAAGCGCCCATGTGAATAAGCAATAAAATATGAAGACATAGTTTACAAAAAGTTGACAGTTTGACACTTTTTTTTGATTGACTGTTCCATATTTCATACCCGATAAGGGTAGATCCTTCCAAAATGAGAAATTGTTGTACGAGTATATCGTTTTGATGAATGAATGAAAACAGTAAATTCATGTTCCAACCTAACCACCAGTTTTAACTGCCACTTTTAACGGAAAAGATAGTATTCATCCATTAATTCCATCACCCCAAATTTCAGCCTCCCAGCTTGAACAAGTCAAAAAATAGGTAGGTCCCCTTTTGAAAAGCACTGTACTATTTACATAGTTTACTTGTCATGATAATAATAATTATTGTCAGCAACTAATTCAACAATTTCACGATAGTATAGCTAATCATATAAATAACCGATTCCATGCATCAATGCAAATAAATATTTATTAAGCTTCTAGTAGCACGTACCATTTTTGCATAACTACAAGGGACTGTGAAACCAACTTCTTATTGCTTATATCTATATCGCTGTTTGTTTCAAGACAGCAAACATCTTTTATTGAAATATATTCATGAAAGATTGCTTGCGAAAATAAGAAATGATTTTCTTTCTCCTTTGTTTGTTTTCTTCTTGCCTTGGGTGATACGGAGTTCACCGCGTAGACTCTATATTTGCTGCGGAATATATTTTTATTTATTTTCCAAATAAACACCATATGCTCTTCCAAAATTAGGAGAGAGTATACGCTATAGTGCAACAAGGCTAAAACGGGAATTTCTACATCACACTGCATTTTTCATTGAAAAATGCTGTATCTCCAATCTGACAATTGACGCTCTGTCCTTTTCATTGGCAAATTCAATATCTGGTTCAACATCAACACCCCGATATATAAACATGGTACCAAAAATTCATATGTTAGTTACGAACTCAATGAGTGACCTCAAAGGCTATAAGGTTACAGAGAGCTGAAAAATTAGTACAGTGGATACAGTTCGCCTGTGGATTGAATTTGGAATATTTTAGAGATAATCTATACATCTAGGGCGATCAGTGGGAGGTTATGACGTGAGATATAAGCGCTGCGGGCTCTAATTCGGCAAATGAGATAAACGCTTGTTACGTTCGAGATGTATGTACATATGACTGTCAAATGTAACCATATAGAGGTGGAATATGTATTTACTGACATTTTTTGGCGACCTTGGTGGCCTTTTCAAAGTACAAAATGACAATGACAATATAATTTAATTATTTAGGATCTAGGCTCTTATAATATCTCTAAACTATACAGAGTGTCCCGAAAAGTAGTGACTAGCATAAGCCCAGAAGTAAAGCACCCTCTTAAACCCATGTATATTAATCGAGTTGTTTGCATTAGGCGTTATGATTTTTTTCAGAAATTTTCGAGTTCTTTGCTTATATTGGTAACACCAAAATTTTACCGACGCAGCGTTACTACCTGATACTTTAATTTTGGTTCAAATACAACAGAATCTAAAAAAAATTAATTGCTCGGCCTTCAATAGAAATTGTTAGTTACTGTTAAAACAATTCTAAAAACAGCAAGAACGTTTTAAAAATACTTTTTTTCTTTGATAAACAATACCTGCGATCTTCGGCGCGCGCCGCACTGTGCCTGCAAAGCGAGCGGTGTTAGAACAGAGACAACTAGTACCAGAGCGGGCTGGAGGCAATTTTATATTATCTGTATTGGCTGTACTCAATATCTCTGTTTTACGTCTCTGTTACTATGACCAACCAAATACAACGTTGTTTCATGCTTTCTAGTAATCATCAGTACGGTCTAGTCGTTTGGATACAGATAAACAGGCGACAGTGTTGCCACCTCTTAGCTCACAACATACCGAGTTTTTCAGTAGATAATACCCGCATGATTGATTTTCGTTTATCTGCCGACATAGGACTAGAACTATACCGTAGTGAGGATTGCTAAAAAGCACAAACGGCGTTGTATGTGGTCGGTCATGGATACACAGACGGAAAGCAAATATATTCAGTTCCGAGCTAACACTAAAGCCCGGCAAGGCTGCATGCACCGCTGTGTCGTGTCCTACTCCACCTTCCAGGTTCCAGGTTTGGCATTGGTCCTGTATATATGGGCTCGACCAATTCTACCTAATGCTCGCCGTTCCTTGAAATATATCATGCACTGAACGGTATCGACTAAATACGGCTAGTAATTGCTGTTGTCTCAAACACCTACCTGTTCGGCGGTGCAGGTACTACGCGGCAAAGGACACAAACATTCTTCATCAAAAATAAGGATTTTTAAAAGGATCTTGCTCTTTTTAGAATCGTTTTACATGTACCTCACAAATTGAATTACTGAATTGTGTTGTAATGAAACCGCTCTTTCCAATTTTTACTGTGGTTGTTTATGTGCAACTGCCTTTCTACACCTTTTAGGTTAACAAAATTCTTAAATTCATACTATTCATTTGTTGGTATCTACATAAAGACATACCGACGAAAAATGGCGACATTTTCATAGATCAGAAAAATAAGACATCACTTGACGTGCATCGGTGAACACCTATATTTAAGGGGCAATAACAAATAAAACACAACAGAAATGTTTTAGGTTTCGTTCTATTTGAACCAAAGTTAATATACTTATTAATGATGAAATATTTCTTCTCTATTTAAAAAAATACCTTCAAAGTTGTTGGACTTATCTTTTTTTGTAGAACTAATTACCTGATTTTATTGTGCTTATGATAATTAATCCGCAAGTTTTATCTGAATTATAAAAAAACAGGCATATACCCCCCTTATTTACGAAGTTACCCCTTATTTACCAAGTTACCCCTTATTTACGAAGTTATGGCTAAAATAAGCCTAGAAGTCAAAACATCCGAAAAATCAGAAGAAAACTCCTAATAAAAAAACAAATAATATACATGAAGGTTAATCGGATTCACCATAGGGTGCTCTACCTCTAGGCTTCCGATTATCACTAATTTTTGAAACACCCTGTATGCATGGTCACAGAGCTGGTGATGATGAATCTCTCGGATGTTCATGAAAAAATAATGCGCAGAGTTCCTTCAAAATATTATACTTCAGGTTTCTCACTATTAACTTGGAACACGGTTTATATTTATCTATTCTATGTGCAATCCGCAATCAGAGATTTGACTAATTGTTTTTTCTGGGCAGCCATAAAAAGGTTATTTAATTTACACATTGCACTTACCAAAAAATGACCGATTTTGTGATATACCATTTTATAGTCATGTCAAATAAAAACTTATAAAGCAGGACAGTTGAATCTCATGTTTCATTATGCAGGATTTTAATGTGATATTCACAATGTCCGCATTGAATATTGTAAGATATTGGAGATACAGCCTTTCATCAGATGAAACCAAAACATAAAAATCTCCATCAAACTTACCTTCCTGGCGTTGGCGCTCTTGACGTCCGGCTGCAGCGCCATATTGCTGAACGGCACCTCCATGGAGTACTTGATGCTGTGCAGTAGCTGAACCACTACATTGCTGACGTTCTTGAAGCTGAGCTTCCGGCGTTGCGCAGCTGCCGCGCCCATGGCCGAGCGCACCTGGAGAGTGTTGAATAACAGAGGCTGTGAAAGACGTTTGCGCCGACCATCGGTGGCCAAAAGGAGGCCACAGAGACCGGCGCCGAATGTTAGTTAAGCGTGTCGTTAGCACTCGGGTGGGAGACGTGAGGTGTAGTGGTTAGTAGGCGGTGCTTGATGTTCGTAATGGGCGGTGCGTGGTGATGTAGGCGGTTGTGAAGCTAATAATAGCTACAAAGCTTAGAATGTTTTTAAATTGCTATTTTGTGTCATCCGTGCACAAAAATATGAAGGCAGGGTTGTCTATACAGGGTGTTCTCAAATTTGGGACTTTCCTTTACAGAGCGTACAAGTCAGGTAATAATAAGTTTTTTAGTATATGTATATACCAAAGCTTTAAGATATTTGGTTCCGAAAAGAAATAAATGCATCAATACGACCTTGTCACCCTCCCCTCCCACAATCTAATCCTGTGTCAAAACGTGATGTTGTACTAAGACTATGTGAATCACTATTTGGAAAGCCGAAATTAGCACATTCCTAGAGCAATAACGCAGTTATCTATTTGATATGAACTTCTTCAAGATCCTATCTATACTCCGCGAGTGTATTCAGAACGTCGCCGATGTCCTCGTTGTTTCTTTCCATCAGATCGCATAATATAATTTTTATAGCGTGCCAAAGCACAGTTGAAGACCTAGACAGCCTCAAACCTTTCGAATTTTGGAAGACCTAAGCAAACTCGTGTTTTTGAATCGAACAGCGATAACTTCAAGTCATGTTCACAAACAAAGCATGTGACAGAGCCGTACTTGAAATAGTTTACCAGATGAATAGTGATTATTTTTCTTCAGTTTCTTTGTTACGCTTTCGATGTTGTTTTGCCGCAAATTAGCTTAGGTATTACAAACGTAGATATATTAGTCACAATATGTAAGCTTTCAAATTTTATCGATTACGAATATTAATTTTAAGATTACAGACAGCTGACTGGACGCCAAATAGCTATACATCTCTACTCGTATACCAATCTCATCAATCTGATACATTTTTCTGTGCCGAAACAGATTCCAATCCACACCTAATTGTAAAATAACACCCTCGGAATCTGAATCTCAGATAAAAATTTCATTGTATAATGGGACGTTCTAGTAAAAACAGGCCAAGTAAAAGGAAAAAGAAGCCTGATTTTGCAAAACTTAATCGCAAGAATTTCGCTCAAATGGAGCATCAGTTTTTTTAAACATTTTTTTATTACAACATTTGCTATCAAGAGTGAAAAATGACGTCAGCATCAAGTTGCATCTCTGAAAGAGATTCGAGTTTAAGAATGTTCATGCTTCTAGCTAGAATATGTCGCTGATATATGTACTTTCAGCGCAGAAAAATACATATGATTGCCATACCGAAGAAACGCAAAACACAGTCAACATCAAACACCAAAAACATAATTTGAAAAATATGCCTCTAAGACGGAACAATCCCTGTGACAAAAAATCATGTTTTCTAAATCATATCAGAATGGCACGTTTGAGAAGATATAGCCATAGCGATTCTAAAATTTGTTTGACGTGAATGATATCTTTTTATTACTTTTTGAATAAACAAAACTGGATATTTCCATATACAAATTATTTAAAAATATAGTACAGTTGGAATATTATCCTATATTCTTTAATGATAATAGAGTATATGTGACGTTCAAAGTAATATAACACAAGCCTGCGATGATATCTCTCATTTTATAGATTGGCATTTATTGACTATATACCAGGTAGAATCAATCATTAAGTTTCTGTCATTCGATATTAAAAGGTTCAACTCAAACCGAGTGTATAAGACTTCCAATTTATGGGACACCAGAAGTGATGCATTTGAATACGGTATGACAAAGGAACAGAATTACTGTATATGAGGATATTTGGGCAAAATATATAAGTGGTATATCAGTTGGATGCAAAATTGAGTGAAGCAAGCATTTGTCAACATAAACATATTTCTCGTTATTGACAGCTAATTCACGTTGGGCGACCCAATTTAATAACAATTTGAGCTAAACCGACACACATGAATTAAATGAAAAATAATTGAAAAACGTATATTTATCACCAAATGGTGGAATTAAGAGGTGTCATTCTTGTATTGAGTTGACATCACCTACATGGATGCACCTACATGTCGTATTCAAATCAGCACCATATTGGTTATATGCTCCAAAAATGCATTTTTTCGTTATACTGTTTATTTTTTTAATTTAATAACAATTTGAGCTAAACCGACACACATGAATTAAATGAAAAATAATTGAAACACGTATATTTATCACCAAATGGTGGAATTAAGAGGTGTCGTTCTTGTATTGAGTCGACATCACCTACATGGCTGCACCTACATGTCGTATTCAAATCAGCACCATATTGGTTATATGCTCCAAAAATACATTTTTTCGTTATACTGTTTATTTTTAATAGTCACTTTCTATATACATTTATACTGGAAGAATTTTATTGCGCAATCAGGATTTTTGAAAATTATAGACATAGCAGCGTACGTGGTGAATTCTATGTGAAAATTCAGAGACGCTTGATTTTCAATCCGTATCTCCTTTAACTATGTCCCGAAGTGGAAAAAAGTCAAAGCGATACATTTTCATAAGAATGAAACTCTTTTGTTATAACTGCATGCGTTTCAAAAATTAAAACTCGCTAATCACTGGAAAACGAAGTTTGGAAAAGTCCGATTTTTAAGCCCTCTAATGCCTTTTTGTCTTTGGAATAGTAACTTTGTGAGATGATTTCATCAAAATCCGAGTGGTGATTCCGACTTATAAAAGGGCCACGGATTACTAAATAGATAGATGGTGTTTCATAGACTAAATAGGCTCTGATTTCGTTCTCTGTGACCATAACCAACCGTATACAACGTGCTTGCGGTTCCCCAACCCCTAAGTCGGTAAAGGAGGAGGTGACGCTTAGCATCATAAGCGATTCGTCCATCAAGAGAAAGTGTGGCTTGCTATGCAAAACAGTTGCATAAACTTATCAGGCTGAATAGGATCTCTGATGGTTTTTCATCTTATGGAGGTTATACAAATCAAAAACAAATTTTATTTGAGTGCCAAGTTTTCAGCACTTACTACACTCTCAACTTGGCATGGTATTGTTACGTTACGTTGATTGATAATAAGACATTTAGAAATAATCTACCATCACATCCATTGATTACAATCATATAAAGTTTTGAAAACAAACGTAAATGCGCGGTTCGTGTCTCAGTTATTGAGCTTTCATCCAAAGATATCCAACTTATCAAAAACATGTCCATATGGATCTCAAAACTTTCAATTTATGTGTGTCGAGTCGGCTTGTATTCCTTGGACTATCTTATGAGATTATTCGCTGATACTCAGAAGTCAGAACTTCGTACTACTACGTACTTTGTATAGCGATTTTGACAGTTTTCCTAATTTCAACCTCTCTTTGCTCTCTAAGTGTAGTCGTCTCACCAGTTTTCCGAAGGATATTAACGTCTAGTTAATCTATTGGCTGTGAGGGTTGTTGAGTACGCCGTTACGTTCGAGATAAATGCGGGTAGATTAGAGAAGTTCCTTCTGATAAGACATGCTGTACATAGTTTCTAAGTTTGGTAACAATTAGCAGGTAAATTGAACAATGGGTGCTTTGTAAGAGCCTCTCCTTAACGTGGAATAAGCTTGGTCTTGAAAAAGGTCAGCTTTAATGAGTGGCGAGCGCAGAAAGATTCAGGCACAAAACAGAATTTGACCACCCGCCAGAATCAACGGAAATTTGTATAGTGGTAGTGTTGTGCTGATTAAATGTTCTAATGGGCGCAATGCCCAGAAATGTTTTCTGTTTGAGATACAGAGTGTCAAAAATTTGTGCCTTAGCCCCTGTGGGTACGTCTGCCTTACGAAAACTAACTCGTTTTTGATGTGTACCCAATGGTAGACGAACGTTTCTCAATTCACTATATTCCTCTAGAGAGACGGAAAAAACTTCCAAAAATATTATTTTTCCGAACATATTTGAGGTGGGATTTAAAAATAAATCACTCATTGAAACAGGTACTTTTTCTTCTTTAAAAGGAGGTATAATTAGAATTTCAATTTCTCTGGTCAATTTTTACTTATATCAACTTTTTCCTTCATTGTATAATGTCACCCAAATTTGAGCAGACTGAGGCAGATGCTATTTAAGTATGAGTAATGAGGCGAAGACCTTTAAAAGTTTCTTTGGATGAAACCAGTGTTGTGCCATGATGTTTGTCGTTTTGAGAAAATTGTTCGTGCAGCCTTGTCGAATAAAAAAATGCAACGAGGACAGCAACCGTTCCTGTCAAACGCAAACTCTGTACTAGTTAACAAGTGTACTAGCACTGTAGTACGCAGTTTGGGCAGCCCACACGTCGCGAACCTGATCCATGCCACACGTCGCGAACCTCATCCATGAAAGAAGGATGCTATGACAGTTATATTGCAGGCTTGCCTAAACTAATTCAACTGCATTTGTGTGCATTGTAGAAATAGTTTCAAAATACTGTATGCGACGTACTGATCCAATTTACTTGGCACAATTATTCACCAGCCACCGGCACTTCCACATGTCACATTTAATCATTTTTTGTCTGTGTTCGCGCACCGTTTTTCTGCTTTAAGGATACCATTAATCAACTACTACCGTCGCGTCACCTTTGTAGTAGTGAGTAAAAACATTTGAGATATGGCCATTCCTTAAGGCGAGAATACACATGCTTATTACACGCACAGAAGCATGCCAGTTACTGGATTGTGCGTGCTACTTGCATGTGTGACTTTCTTTGACAGCAAGAAAGCACGCTAGAAGATAGCACGCCAGTAGATCGCAAGACGTTTGATTTTTGTGTGCCAGTAGCAGGATTTAGTCGAGGGAATGGAGGGGAGGAAACATGTTCAAAGGTGTGTGAACGACATCGTTACCAGAAACTCGCACGTGAAAAACGGATTCATGAACTATTTGTTTAGTTCCGGGCAAAATGGCTCGTTGCGGAGACGAAAAGACTTTATTGTTTGTTATGCAGTATAGGGAGTATCCGTGTTTATGGAATACATGATCTCCACTGTATAAAAATAAAATCGCTAGAGACAATGCTTACAAGTCTTTATTGAAGCAAATGACTGATAACAATTCAACATTGAAATTTATGAAAAATAAGATAAAAAACTCAAGAACAACCTACCACCAAGAGTTAAAGAAGATAAAGGAAAGTTTTCACAGACTGGCATATCCAAAACTAGCATGTGTATTTTGGGATGTCGTAGGACAAGTAGTTAGCATACAAGTTACTGGCCACTGGCATGCTATTTTACTGGCATGTGTATTCTCGCCTTTACGTCAGATAACAAGTAAATTCGCAATGATACATATCACCTTACAGCGCAGTGTGTTTTGGCTTAGTGCTCCTTATCAAGTGCCAATACTAGGGGTTTCAAAAAGCAATCGCGCCTTGAAATTATCCGAATAATAATTACACATACAGGCGTAGTGGTAGACCTTATGGGTCTGCCAATCAGTCGTCGTGCGCTGCGCGGGTTCGAATCCCGTTTCAAGAGTATTGCTATAGATGTTGTATCCGTAGGTGGTAGACGGTCTCTGACTGTCTAGCGAGGAGATACCACCCGGCTGATCTAGTAGGCGGGGCCAGAATGGATGCATGTTGCATGCACATGTGTTCCCTAGCCAGGGTCCGTGTGGCGCCCCCTTCCCCTTTCCCTGTATCCCCCTATAAACCCACGGTACTCCATGGGTGTTTACAGTACACGAGTTTCCAAATTTAATAAAAAACCGGCAAAGTCCCTTCTAACCTCCTACATCTGTTTCACGTGGAGATAATGACCCTCATTATGCTATTATGCTACGAAAGTCAGTTACGTTTTGATAGATAACCGGAGTAGCACAGAGATCTAAAATTATGCTAGCTATGGAGGTTTAAGGGGTATTAGCGCAGATTGGGCTTAATTAAGGAAGACACATTTAAATCATTCGATGATTTCAGGAAGACATATTTGTGAAGGCTTTGGGGAGTTGAGAAACAACTAGATTTATTTTTGGAGTGCCGGAACCTATACCGGAACCAAAAATTATTAAACTTATAAGCCGACATTTTCCGCCACACATACAATATGGCGTTATAACCTTAGGACTCTTTTGCTGATATAAAATGCTATCTCCGAAAATTAGGCCAAATTTATAATGCGGATAATTGAGATCCAGTGGAAAATACAGTGCAAGATTATAGAAATACCGAATTGCATCATATTGAAAAAGTAGATGAACGTGCCAAAAATGCGGGTAAGTTGGAATCGAGATTTGAGGTAGTTATAAAGTCGCTGACCGTCCAGGATATAAGTGGCGGACATGATTTTGAAGCTATATTTGATAGCGGTAGCGAGCGAGGGATCTTTAAAAATGGTGTTAGACTATATAAAGTTCCAATAATGCCAGTGAGAAATATAAATATTTCTATGGCAACTGGAGAAGAGAAGCAACAAATCGAGCAGCAAGTGATTGTTCCAGAGATACTGATCCAATTTTGGATGTACTGTGTGAGGTTAGTCCTCATTTAAATGCAGATATACTGGTAGAGTGTGACTTCTTGGAATTTCATCACGCAAAAATTGATTTTACACGTGACTGCCTGTTATTTACAGATGACATAAGAAAATTAAAATTCCTTTTTTTTTCAGCATCGAGGTACAAAAGAAGTTAAAAAATATTCCTCCCAATTTTCTAAATCTTTTTAAACCATCCTTGCCCCAAGACACTGTAAGGCATATCACATTTAGCAGAAGCGATTTTTTGAAGTGATAGTTTATTAGCTCAAAGAATTATGAGTTCTGTATATACGAGGGATGTCTTTTAAGTTTTGCATATAGAAACATAGTAGTCCGCGCGGATCGAACGTCAGTACTGAATCTTAACCTCACTCTTTAGTAAACATAAATTCCAAGATTCACTACAGTGAATTTATAAGTGTCACCAAGTCATTAGAAAAATGGAACTCAACCGAGAACTTTTTCGCGCGATAATTCATTACAACCTTCAGAGACAATTATCGCAACAAGAATGCCTTGCTGAGTTACTGTCTGTTTTCGGCAACGAAGCGCCACATCAGTCGACAATTTCCCGATGGTATGGAGAATTGAAACGTGAACGGGTGAGTCTTAGCGACGATCCCAGGGTGGGTGCACCAAAAACCGCAGTCACCCAGAAAAATGTCGATGCTGTGCGCAAAATCATCATTGATGATATGAAACATATCGCGAGATTGAGGCGTCCTTGAAGATCTCAAAGACGTCAATTCAAAAAATTTTACACGAAGAATTAGGAGTCAGAAAATTAGTTTCTCGTTGGATACCCCACCTGTTGACTGAAGAGCAGAAAGCAGCCAGGGTTAATTGGTGTCACAAAACGCTTGACCGTTTCAATTCCGGAAACTCAAAAAATGTGTATGGCATTGTTAGTGGTGATGAATCGTGGATTTACTGTTATGAACCAGAAAATAAACGACACTCGGCTGCTTGGGTGTTCCAAGGTGAAGAAAAGCCAACAAAAGTCATCCGTTCTCGAAGTGCTTCGAAAAAGATGGTCGCGACATTTGTGTCAAAATATTTATATTGCAACAATTCCTCTTAATGAGCAAAGAACTGTTACTGCGGATTGGTATACCACCATTTGTTTGCCAAAAGTCATCATCGAGCTTCGAAAATCAACCCCGAAAGAAGAATCATCCTCCACCAAGACAGTGCAAGCTCGCACACAGCTCAAAAAACAAGGCAGTATTTAACGGAAGAAAACGTGGAATTATTGGACCATCCTCCATATAGTCCCGATCTAAGCCCTAACGATTTCTTTACTTTCCCGAAAATTAAAAACAGTCTGCGTGGTCAAAGGGTCCAGTTACCAGATGAAGCAGTTGACGCATTCAAAAATGCCGTTTTGGATCTGCCAGCAAACGAGTGGAATAAGTGCTTCGAAAATTGGTTCGAGCGCATGCAGATGTGTATTAATCTTTGTAGAGAATACTTCGAAAAACAATAAAGTCATATAAAACTACCTACCCTGTTGTTTTATTTCCATATGCAAAACTTAAAAGACATCCCTCGTATTGAACATTTCGTCTTTGTTTAGTACTGAAATCACTCTGCGTTCGCCTGTGGCCGAAAAAGATTAATTTCAGTGGGATACGATGAAGTGGGATGCCATAGTTTGAGCTGATTACTGATTGTCAGTTGGGACGATTTTTTGGAAGAGATTTGTAAACGTATTGGAATATTGCACATGATCCTCATTTGAGATGAGGAGTTAGTAAGTCAGTTTCATTTTAATGAGATACCAGAACGGTTATCCAATTAGACCCATAAAAGCGCATGAACCTTTTCAGGCCTATCTTATATAAACTACAAACTTGAAATGCTTTAGCCAAGAGTGACATCCTGATTTTCAAAGTGGATAACGAGCCGCGCTTCTAGTCATTAATGTTCAATTACTTCTGCCCTATAGGCTACAAGTATATACCTAGCAATTAACTTTTTCATTATTTTGTTCCGCGTTGTTACCTGTTGGACATTCACAAGCTGAAAATAAAAAATCGATGAATAGAGCCCAACGTCTGCTTATTTCAAAAGGTCGAAGTTGAGGAAAAACATTGAATGCTTCTATTTACCGTGAAACAAAAAGAAATGAGTAGTATGTCTCGCTGTAATTCAAACGGAGGTATTTAGCTGAATGGCTTTAATAATATGCGTTGTCTTCGAAAAATATAAAAGGAAGTAGTGAATAAAAAGAGTACCGATTCGAATTTCTTTATGATGTGTCCCTGTCTTGGAAATTCTTCTGCAACGGTTCAAGTGAAGTCCGGAAACGCTCATTGTGGTTACTGGAAAACATCTACATTTTAAAATTCGTGTTAAGGTTCTAATTAAACCGCACACGATGCGTTGTTGCAGTTAAAGAAAGACCGCATAGCGAAATTTGTGTCATGTTATATTACCAAAACGCGTTATAAGAATAAAAAACCCATTTGGCCTAGAGGACCTTATTAGACAACACCGCACATTAATGTCCTTTCTGATGATAAAAAATTATTACAGTATTTATTATAGTATCAAACACAAATTATAATTGGTAAGCTATTTATAATTTACTTAAAATAATTAGGGAGTTTTTTAAGACAATTTAAAATTCTTTCACCTGATAAAAATATTCCACACATACGTGTAACATTAGCCACGAGTAAACAACAACAAAGTACATTAACTACGCAATTTAAAAACGGTGCGTAGATACCATTTCTGTTATAAAAAAGAAATATGTGACTGGTCTTTTTCTACGGGAATTATAATTGTGGCATTTTATATTCTGTGGGGCTTGCACCTTTTATCAATACAGTATCTTTTGCTGTGGCACATTATAAAGCCTTGCTGACCAGGTGATTTAATTCTGAACGAAGTGTTAATGAAGTTGAGGTTATATCACTAATGTTAATAAAGTTGGTCTCGGAAAGTGTAAACTTATTACCTGCATAAAGTAGATACGCGCTGATATTCGTTCACCCTTATGAACCAATAAATGAATAAATAGCTCACTCCACTGACGTTTTTAGCATTTTTATCTGGCAGTACTGAAAACTAACGCTCAGAACGTGTCATGCTTTTTTTTATTGTCACAAAGCGTTTTAACAGCCACGACACAAATTTCGCTAGGTGTGGTTTCTGTGATTGCCACAACAAAAAGTGAGCGTTTTCATAAAAGCTGTAACACGAATTTCTAGATGTGGATATTTTACAGGACTACGACGCGTTGTGAGCTGTTTTTTGCTCAATTGCCGTTATCGGTCTTTGCTGTAACATATACATGATAAACAGCTCTTTGATAAAAATAATTGCTTTTCTGTATTGTGTTATAGACCAAAAATACGCGAATAATTCAAGTTACTGGAAATACCTATAATAAATAGACACAGCTTAGATATACCATGCTTCCATGTTAGGGTGCGTACCACAGATTTCCCAGGGCTCTAACCACCTGACATAATATAAACAAAGCAGATGCTTTTATTACCCCGTCATAGGCAGAGGTGTCGGTAACAATTGTAATTGTTAATAAATTAACTACGAAAAATTCATAGTGCAGTGCGATTTATCAGTGTATACAGTCGCCTTTCTCAGTAATCATTTTGTGAATGAGTCTAAACTGAATCCAAATTCAAGATGAGATGTAAATAATAACAGTTAGCGCGTTATCTCTCGGTAACAGGTGGGGACAACGCCTCTTTTTGGTCAATTCGCCATTAAATTTCAAGCGATCTCCTGGCGGAATAATGCGCGGGGCAGGGGCAGGGCAGGCAGAGTTGCATTCAGGCCACCGACTGTCGCGTGTATCACTGTGTGCTCGTGTTTTCGTATTCACCTTGCTTGGTTGTTGCTGTTGTTGTTGTTGTTAAGAGTATTTGGGTAATTTGTTAAGTTTCTGTTTGTTATTGTTATTCCTCGTTATTATTTGTTTTGAACCAATGCTGAACATGTCCAGTACAGATACTGGTGACGAGGCTGTAGGCTACTTCCTTAGCCCTCCTAGAAAGCGATAAAAAAAAGACATCTTAACGTAGACATGAAAGACGAAAAGAAAAGAAAAGAGGTCGTAACAGCTTACTTATGGATAGAGAAGAAATTGTTCTGTGGAGGAGAGAGTACCTGAGCAAAATTAAATCATTTAGGGATCAGCACAGGAAGATCTATTACCTGGACGAAACCTGGATTAACGCTGGGCACAATACTCCGAAGGTATGGGTTGACAAAACTGTGACTTCATCCAGAAGGGCATTTCTAGATGGACTGTCGAACGGATTGAAAAATCCAGCAGGTAAATAGATCGAAGTAGTTCACGGTATCAATTTTTGCGCACAATATCTCTCTATCTTCGTACCTACAAGACGTACATGTGTACTTAGCGGATTTTATCTTTCTAGGCAAAGGAACAAGGCTCATTATTTGCCTCATTGGGGGTGTAGATGGCTTCGTGGATGACGGCTTATGGTCTTTTGAGTCAAAAAAACCACTGACTACCATGAAGAGATGAATGGGGAAGCGTTCGAGAAGTGGTTTTCAGGCATTTTACCACGTCTCGAAGACAATTATGTGGTTGTTTTGGTTAATGCTCCCTATCATTCTCGTAAAATAGAAAAAATCCCAAATTTAGCTTCTAGGAAATCAGACATTCAGAGCTGGCTCCGTTCCAAAAATATAATTTTCGACCAGTCCTTACTGAAATTACAACACACACCAAGACATGATAAATATATCCTAGATGAAATGGCCAAAGCACACCACAAAACAGTACTCCGTTTGCTGCCTTACCACTGTGAGCTCAACCCCATTGAGCTCATATGGGCAGATGTTAAGAATTTTGTTGCTGCACACAATACAACATTTAAATTTTCTGAGAGCTGTTCAGAAATGCTATACAGAGGGTCACACCAGAAAGATGGCAAAAATGTGTGCAGCATGTTCAGGAGAAAGTGGAGGTAGCAATGTGGGAGCTGGACAACATAATTGAGAGAGATTTTGAATCCATCATCATAAACATTAATGACGATAGCTCTCCAAGTGAGTCTGTGTAAGTTTCGCGTTTTTGTTTTGTCACAGAATACATATTATGGGAATCCTAGTTATAGTGAAATATTAACTTACAGATAAACTACAGACAATGCAAGTCCGAAGTGCACCTTCAAAATCTATTTTCAATTGATTGAACAGCCTTATATATATTCCATGTACAAAAGTGTCATCTCTATCCCTCGTTGACTACGTATTCATTGTGTATAGTGAGCAGCTGGTTACTTCTGGTATGTATTTCTCCATGTTGTCTAGTTTGAAAAATCTGTTGAAAAACTTAGCACCCCTTCAAGAATAAAAATTTGATTTTGCGACACCCTTAACTATAACTACTTCACTATATTAGGTAATTTCGTTAAATACTGTCATCTTTGTTTTACAACACGTTGGTGGTAGTCCATCATTCGGAGGTAGCCCTGAATGCGGCCCTGTACGCCGTCCTTGCTTTTGGCAATCACGCATCCATTCTATCTTGGGTGTAAATACACTATAGATAGCCATCTGGAATTCTGGGTGCTGAAGAAGATGCATACAGAATTCCGGGTGATTGAGTTGAGGCATGGATACAATGTTTAGCAGTACCAAAATAAAATTTTAGGATTTGCTGGGCGCCATAATAAAACATTTTTTAAATGAAATATGTGGTCATGTGATACCTCATTTTGAAGCTTGTTATGAGTACTTGATAATCCTCGAGTATACTATCTTTCAAAATGACGTGCTGACGGGATGTCAATATTGACCGTTTTTGTACATTGAATCGCTTGTAAGTCATAACTTATTAAAACACAACAGTATGTTATACCGACCTTCTTCTCATGGAAGAATCTGTCTAAATACGTAGTAGAATATGGAAGATTTTTATCAAAAAAGTCACAAGTTAATTTTTTTAAAAGGAATATTTTGTTGCACATTCAGATACATCAGATGTTCCCAAACTCAATTCGTCTACTGCCAACTTTGAGAATTAATTATTTTTTAACGTCTCCCGAAATTGTTTAAGATGTTGTATGCACTTTTTGATGAATGACCTTATGACAACTGAAGAGCGAGGGGCGGTATCAACAATTGAAAGTTGAAGAGCAGGAGGGAGGGAGTCGTCTGCATCACTGCTTCTGAAAGTGAATGTCCTCGTGAGAACTGAAGAGCGGAGGACCAAAATTATCCGTCTCCCAAATCAATTTAACGCCCCCCATTTTTTTAGGCACTTTACCGCCCCCAGTAGGTCCCTAGTGCCGACAAGAGGGCATTATCGCCCACTTTGGGAAAGAACGAGATACCTATACCATTTCAGAAGAAGAACATTAATATAACATACGACTGCCTTTGGTATTAAGTTGTTGATTTACAAGAGATCCAATGTAGAAAAACGCCCAGCTTTGACAGCCCGCGGGTCTGCCGCATTGGAAGATAATGAATTTATATTCTAGGGTTAAAAAGTACAAATACAAAATAAGGTGATCTCCATTCCATTTAAGAAAATATTGCAAAATAGCACTCAACCACCAAGTTGAAATTTTTTACTGCCGCTTTCACGCTAAAATATAGTAATGATGTATTAATATTCTTACTACAAATTTTAGATTGCAAGCTTGACCCGTCCAAAAATTATCGTGCTTGGAAGAGTGACTTTTCTGGAAAGCACTCTATTTGTGTGCGTCCATATTGCGAGCCCAGCGCGGTTGCGACGACGGGTGCCAAGTATCAAACATTATGAAACGCGCCCAGAGTGTAGTGACAGGGGCGGAAGACAGGGTCGGAAGCCTAGGGCGACGGAACTTAGAGAGACAGCGCCCGTAGTTTTCAAACGTTCCTGTTCCGCGCTTTGTGGCTACTCTACGGGCTTAATCAGCAAGCGACCCAACGCGCGGAGGCGGCGGTAACAAACCAGTTCAGTCTTGTCGCTCGGCGTATGCATGAGCTTTATTGTATTTTAATGGCCGATACTGAATTGTGTATAAGTGCAATTCAATCTAAAGCACCTATTTGGCAAAGTGAACATCGACACCCCAGATATTTTACTTAGGATGTAGTCAAACGTTGACTCGGGCATTCGAGTGTACTAATAAAAATTTGGTAGTGTATAATCTCAGTTCATACAAACGAAAAAATTCACCAGTTTTTTCTCTGTTTTTATTTATTTCGTACACACCATCTCGAATGTTCAACACCTCAGGATCGGATTGTCTAGTAAAAATACAAAATCGTCTTCCATAGTTTCTAATAATACGTCGAACCAGTACAAGAGCACGCGTGTCACACTGGACACTGCACGCGGCCGCTCGCCGAGCCCGCCTTATGCCCCAGTCATCACGCATTCTGTATGGACGCACACTCTATGTTCTGAAGTAGATTGAATCTCACCTACCGATATTTCACTGTGATAATACCCAAATTAATTTGAACGACTAACCCGTCGAATTTGCATTTGTTAACATATGGTAGCCATTTCGTGTTAATACTCGTATAATCATAATTTAAACCGAAAATACAGAGATGAGTACGACAAAGCATAAGAACTGCAGAATTGCTCCCGTAGGTTCAAAGGATCAAGTGTATTGAGACCGGTGTCATCCTGCATAAAGAATGCCGTTCCCAAGAAACACCTTCCAATGATCATACACATCTGAATAAAGTAATAATGAAAATTTTAATACTGATGATAAAGTATCGTGGGTGTTTCCTTCGTGTAACTTGTAAGGATAACATGCGATTTTATGTGATTTTGAATGAGGATAAAAATACTATACATGGTACCCTAGATTAACTCGAGAGGATTGCTAAAATTTACGCACTCACAGAATAAAATATCGTTCGGCATTTTAAAGCTCTTTCCATCTACTCTATACAAAAGCGATACGATAAAATCCCGTGGATGATAATATATCTTCCGCAATACCCGCAGTCGTAACAAGACAAATTACAAAACATTTATCCTAATGGAGATGTAAGATATTCTCGTTCCCATATTTATTTTATCCGCTGCTCAAGGCGACTGCAACCTCCGTTCTAGCGAACAACACGCAAACTTTCCCTACTGGAAAATCTTCTGGCAGAACGTGGAAATGTTGTTTCGTTTGACGTTATATTTGACTTCATGAAACTGGCTTTATTTAATAGATTAGGGGTTTTAAACATATTTTAGTAGAGGAATATTTCCAAAAGCGGACCCTCATTCTGTTATTGATTTTAATAAATATGAAAAATAGATAAAAGTATGTTTCAGTGCAACGTTTACCTTGTAATGTTAAACATCATTTACGTTACACGTTTATAAATTGTAGTGGAAAATTATCGCGAACACAGTTATTCCCAAAACCTTGAGATGAAAAATAGGTCGTAAAACCGGACCCCATTAGTCAAAATTGTCAAATATCAATCAAGAGTTTATTCTTAAGCAATAATACAAAACATATTTCAAACAGATACATAGCTTGTAATTATTTAGCCAGAAAAATCGCAAAAATACACTTCTTTTTCTATTACCTGCCTTCTCCCATACCCTCTGTTTATTCCGAAAGGTACCAATAGCTTAAGCTATCCCAGAACCTCATTTTCTTTGATTAGTTCCTTCCCATTATCCTTTTCGAACTTTAAAAAATCTTTCGAAAGCATAGTACATAGTGGATTTAGCTAATTGAAAGTGGTCCGGTGTGTGCGACTGAAACCTAACACTTGTTAATGCGATAAGATCAATCTAACATTTTTGTCAACACAAAAGTAGGACCTCGCTCTACGAAAAAATATACAGGGTGTTCCGTACTTAAATGAAAAACATTGAAAAATTACTGGAAAAACTAAATAGGGTGCATAACATTAATTTTCCCTTATACTTATACCACGTTTTGCTCTTTTTTCTGTGAAATATAAATTCAGAGTACAATCGTACAATCTATATCTATAGGGGTTGCATAAAATAGGAAATAGAAAAATCGTGAAAGTTTGAGTTCCCAAAACATATTTAATTTGAAGCATTATCTTGTGGATTTTAAGAAAACCTAGTTGACATTTTGAGTTTTGTGTAACATAAACTGCTAAAAATAAGATACTATTTGAATATATAAAAATGTTTAACCAAAAGAACTAAAAGATTTACTATTTTGGACACAGTCAAACATGTCAATATTCAGCTTAAAAAGTTTTGATTTTGATAAAAAACAAAAAAGTGGAAAAATCCAATCCGGCTGCGGACATTTAACCGTCCGTCTAGTTTTATGTTATTCCTAATCAACTTGATTTCCTGTGACACTAACTATTTGTCGGGATTAGATAAATCACCCTGTATATAAAAAAAGAATTTAGGACTTTTTTATTTACACATATGAAAAGGTCTCGGTCCAAACTACCTGCCACTTTATGTGCCGTGAGTCCATTTAAGTACGGAGCATCCTGTATAGGACAGGTATAAAAAGGCTCATTTGCAAATATCTAGGAATCATCGCTAGCTCTGAAGAACGCACTCGCGGAACTCCAAAACAGCAGATGGAATGCAGCCTGTGCAGAACTAGAGACCCAGGATGGTACGGCCTGGACTATGAAGCGAAAATTTCGTCGTCAGCGCACCACGATCCCCACTCTTCACGGCCAACGCGGCTTGGCATACTCAGTGAAGAAAAAGCCGATACATTCGCCGATTCGCTAGAATCCGAATGCAGACTCAATTACCATGAAGACGAGGACGACAACCACGAGGAGGCCGTGGAAGTCGCAGCCGAAATCATGAGGAGTCGACCACCTGGCCAGGAGACGGATCACCCCTCCAGTCCAGAGGAAATCCGTCTGATCATCCGCAGGTTGAAGGTCAGAAAGGCGCCGGGAAGGGACGGCATCAACAACAGGATGCTGAAGAATCTTCCCTCCAAAGGCATTGCTGCGCTCACCAACATCGCCAATGCCACTCTGAGACTTAACCACTTCCCGCGGCAGTGGCGGGAAGCCCAGGTTATAATGCTCACCAAGCCAGGCAAGGACCGGAAGTTGGCCCAGAACTACCGGCCCATCAGCCTGATTTCCTCGATGGGCAAAGTAGTCGAAAAGGCTATCGCCGTTCGACTAGAGAAGCAGGCAGAAGAACTGCAACTTCTCCCCCCAAAGCAATTCGGCTTCAGATCCTCCCACAACACGGAACTCCAAGCGCTACGACTGACAGAAAACATCACCAGCGGCTTCAATCTCCAGGAGGCAACCGGCCTCGTCCTGCTGGACGTGGAACGAGCCTTCGATCGAGTTTGGCACGATGGACTCATCGCCAAAATGGAAGCCGCCGGAATCGATGCAAACATGTGCCAACTGATCCAGAGCTATCTAACACAAAGATGGTTCACGGTGAAGATTGGTACATGCCATTCAACAAGACGACAGCTGGAAGGCGTGCCCCAGGTGTCAGCCTTAGCCCCCCTGCTCTACAACATCTATACTCATGACGTACCGAAGACAGCTGACACAATGCTGGCCCCATATGCAGACGACACTGCTATAGCCGCCAAGCATCGACGACCCGAGATCATCCGTAGGAGACTACAGGATGAACTGGACCACATCCAGGACTGGTGCGTGAAATGAAAAATCCGCATCAACGTCCAGAAGACGCAGGCAATCTTCATCCAACGAAGAAGGATTGCGAGACCTCTCGAAGCATCCATCTTCGACGAAGATATCCAGTGGAGCGACAAAGTCAAATATCTGGGGATCGTATTTGACGAGTCCCTCACATGGAAAGACCACATAGAAGCTGTCATCGCAAAGACCAGAGCAGCCATGGCTCAACTCTACCCAATACTGGGTAGACACAGCCGGATGCCGCTAGCGACCAAGCTACGGCTGATCAAGGCCATCGCCAGACCTCAGCTCGCTTACGCCTCCGCGGTCCGGGGGTACGCTGCCCCCAGCTACTGCAAGCGACTTGCTGCTCTAGAGATGAAGCTACTCCGGATCGCCACCAGTGCACCATCCTACGTAAGAAACTCAACCTTGCGTAGGGACCTGCATTGGGACACCATCCACGAGTACATGAGGAAAAATGCGGAGAAGACCTTCCAGAAAGCTCAGGACCACCCGAACGAGCAGCTAAGATTCCTCATGGACTACTACGATCCGGACGAGAGGCCTCGCAACCGCAGAACCAGGTACCCTAGACCAAGGTCTCAGTTGGCACCCGCTAACTGGAACCTCGACTAGGAGACTAGGAGAACCCGCGGTTGCTCCCCCCCCACGGCGTGGATGCAGAGGACCAGGAACCACCGGGACCAGGACCCACCTGGACCAGGACCCACCAGGACCAGGACCCGCCACGACCAGGGCCCACTAGGACCAGGACCCTTCAGGACCAGGACCAGGACCAACATATTGGTAAGAGGACTTGAAACTCTTGATTTTTCGAAAACAAGAGTTTCAAGAGAACCTAGCAGACCCTCTATCGATGATCGCTTAACGACATCGATAGAATGTGCGAGGTAAAGGGAACCAACCCGGCGTTCCCAGAGACTGAAACACATGAGGAGACGTTGTAGCAGACCGCAGGTCACGCACAACACATGGCCTACCGAGACGCTGATGAGTCGGGCCACGCGGAGGTTAGGGTTTAGTGGGTATTAGGTGGTCTCCTCAAGACAACCTGGAGTCCCACACACGCCGTAGCTCGGGCTATGGTATGGTGCGTAAACGCATTCCCCCCTCACCGAAAAAAAAATCTAAGAATAACAATAAAAATTGCAGCACTGGGCATAAACTTATACCACCATTGAGACACATAATGGTGGACGAACTGCGCGTACGCTGCGCTACGACGTGGTACTCGTAGATTAAGGGATGCAGAACTAATGAGATCAGAGGTCCGCTTTAGGAGCTAGGTTTGGTTTAGGTATGTAATGTTGTCATCGTTTTTGGATAAATTTCCCCTAAAGGGGAGCCATACCGACTGCTGAATGCTCGCTTTGGTATTGGCCATGTTTACACCGTACTACGCTAGCTACAGAACATCAGTTAGTTAAATGTGATACTTCGTGCGATTACACTGCTGTTTGCCAGTGATGTAAACAATGGTGCCAGGCTGGCCAGACTCCTATTCAGTGCGAAGTCGGTGTTTTCGGAAATCTGTAACACCATTGATTAACATATTACACAACTCAATTTTGCAATGGTTTCACGAAATATGTATTTATCTAGAAGGACCAGAGATGTTTGCTCAAATTATGGGCATGTGTGCAGAAGACTATTATAATTGGTTTATTTGCGGCGAGCTGATCCAGACTTGTCCTTTTTACTACCATAGTCTTGCTATTAAAGCCATCATTGTTAATTGGTCAAACAGTTGCAACCCACGAGATAATAATAATAATAATAGTAATAATAATATTTATTAACTCAATGTACAAAGAGAACAAACAACATGAGTAAATAAATATAAAATCAAAACAGGCCCAATAGAAGGCATTGCCTGTACATGGACCAATAATTTCGAGTTGCAACTGTAGAATGCAAATGACAAAAAAGGACAAAAATTAGCCACAGTAGATTATGTATTTATTTGATGTTCTTATTTATGAGTTTATGTATTTCAGTCCTAGACATAGAATGTAGCCACTTTTAAAAATCTCTTTTGAAACAGTTTCCGCAATGTAAATCTTTCAAATCTTTAGGTATAATTTCATAAAATTTTGGCGCTAAATAGAGATATGACTGCTGCATTATAGATTTATGCGGCTAAGGAACTACTGTGCCACGAATTTTGTACCTTGTGTAATGATTATGTTTAATTGTTTGGTCGGTGTTGACAAATTTATGGTAGTGAGTGATACTGTGGAAGAAAAATCTTATATAATACATTCGTACATTTGCGAATAATTTGTTAGTGGGATAAAGTTTCGTTTTTTTAACATCATTTTCAGAGTACTTTTTTAAAAAAAATCTAAATTATAGGTATGTGAGGAACATGCAGCTCTCCGTGCTAATATACCAGATGTCGAGCCTAAGATCCAAATGGTAAAAGAATAGTTAATGCTTAATTTTCTACTACTAAACCACCGAATAATTTTGATAAAATCATTTTCAATTACGAGTATAATATTGCAGTATCATCTGCAAAACTGGTTATGTCGTCAAGGATTTGCTTTTTCCTAATTCTTATAGTCGAGAGGATCAAAGCAAGTAAGTGCCCTTGACATAAGTCAATTTCTTTGACACTTGGGACATTAAATTCGTACTTATAGTGTAATTTTGTAAAAGTGCAAGTGCTTGCAGATAATTGTGTTAGACGATTTCAATACATACTACAAAATTTTCAGAGAGCGGTACAAGTCTAATGAACATGTTTCCATCGGTAAGTATTCTACTCGTAGTATGTTGATACAACGCTGTCACTTTGGTAGACATTGGTAGTCAAATGAGTCAAAAGTATTCACCAAAACTACGCAATTTTGGCGACAAACAATACACTGTAAACATATAGGCCTCCTAATCTATTCGAATTCCTTGGATACAACAACGCATTGTCTAGCTGAAGCTAGTTTTGACTGACTGCACGTCGTAAGAAGAATTTGAAATAGTGCTTAGCGCAACTGCTGAGCAAAGACAGTGTTAACTTACGGAACATCACGATTGTCTGATGTTCTGCTTAGCTCAGCATGGTGTATCCATAACCAATGTCCATATGGAATAAAGCTAAATTATTTTTAATAATCCGACACACGTATATCACCTGTACTATGAGATAATCAGGGTGAAGCTCATGTCGGTGTGGGGATCCGAGTTTTCCCGGTAAAAAATGAAATTGTTCATTTTGCCAGGTGGCAGATAATTTCATGTCCATTTTGTCAATTAGTTTTTCATTCTGCTTTCCCATGCTTTTCGCTTTATTTTTTGAGCTATTCTGCCCTATTACTTCAGTTAGTGATGTGAAAAACAGTAACACAGACGCGTCCCTAATTCCGCTTTCATTTTGTGTTTTTTGTCGGGATCGGATATATTTATGTATAGTACCTACGTCCTTATATTGCTAATCGAAACCATATAAAAAAGTGGGCGTTACATAAAAGGCATCTCTATCATAGGCGTTACACTTTATGCTGATATGGTTTGATATTTCGGTATTTCCTGAGATAACTGCTACGAGGGATGTCTTTTAAGTTTTGCATATGGAAATAAAACAACACGGTAGGTAGTTTTAAATGACTTTATTGTTTTTCGAAGTATTCTCCACGAAGATTAATACACATCTGCATGCGCTCGAACCAATTTTCGAAGCACTTATTCCACTCGTTTGCTGGCAGATCCAAAACGGCATTTTTGAATGCGTCAACTGCTTCTTCTGGTGACTGGAACCTTTGACCACGCAGTCTGTTTTTAATTTTCGGGGAAGTAAAGAAATCGATAGGACTTAGATCGGGACTATATGGAGGATGGTATAATAATTCCACGTTTTCTTCCGTTAAATACTGCCTTGTTTTTTGGGCTGTGTGCGAGCTTGCATTGTCTTGGTGGAGGATGATTCTTCTTTCAAGGTTGATTTTTCGAAGCTCGGTGATGACTTTTGGCAAACAAATGGTGGTATACCAATCCGCAGAAACAGTTCTTTGCTCATTAAGAGGAATTATTGCAATATGACCCGCTTTTGATACAAATGTCGCGACCATCTTTTTCGAAACAATTCGAGAACGGATGACTTTTGTCGGCTTTTCTTCACCTTGGAACACCCAAACAGCCGACTGTCGTTTATTTTCTGGTTCATAACACTAAATCCACGATTCATCACCACTAACAATGCTGTACACATTTCTTGAGTTTCCGGAAGCGTTTTTTGACACCAATTAACCCTGGCTGCTTTCTGCTCTTCAGTCAACAGGTGGGGTATGGGAAATTGTCGACTGATGTGGCGCTTCGTTGACGAAATCAGACAGTAACTCAGCAAGGCATTCTTCTTGCGATAATTGCCTCCGAAAGTTGTAATAAATTATGGCGCGAAAGTGTTCCCGGTTGAGTTCCATTTTTCTAATGACTTGGTGACACTTAAAAATTCACTGTAGTGAGAATACTGCACTATTGTTTGAAACTTTGAATTTAAGTTTACTAAACAGTGAGATCCGCGTGGCCTACTATGTTTCTATATGCAAAACTTAAAAGACATCCCTCGTATAGTCTTTCCAGATATCCTTCAACTTCCTTGACTCAAATGTACTCCAAAACGTACAGTTACTTTGTTTAAAACAGACGCCTATTGCTGAAGGAGAATTTCGTCCGAACATTTTCTTAACAGGGAGAGAAATAAGCTATACAAGATTCAGCTTCTGCATTAATGATTTGATAACTTACTGTGGGAAGCTGTCAAGAGGGAGCCAGAGATTGCGGAATGCTGCTTTAATTGAACATCAATTATAATCTGATTTAGGTCCAGATAATGTGATTTCCCTACCGAATGATTTTTAATGGAAAATCGTTGATTTATTGGTTGCTTCAAGAATTAAGTTAGTCAAAGCGCCTATAGAGGAACATTTTTCTTTTATTTATGGTAGCAGCTAGTTAATACGAATTTCAAAAAGCTAGCTCTCTTTTTACGTGTAAAAGTGATCTGATAAAGCTTTTACGGAAATAAAATTCTTCAAGAAATGATCGACGCCTTCATTCCTTCATCCTCAAAAAATGGCAATAGTTGATTGTCAAATTTGGAACAAATATTGAGGCTTGAATCTATCAAAATTCAACAAAAATTTTAAGTGGAGTCCCTCTAACCTGTGACACCTGTAATTAGTATTAATATATATGCTTACGAGGTTAGAGCAAGCTTTAGTTTACAATGTCTTCAACGACATTAAGACAAAATGTAATATGTTTCAGACAAGTTCGAAATTGAAGGAGAGTAGCATAATTTATCGTATGCCTCTCCTGACGCGGGATGCTTTTGCGGACATGTATGTGAGCGGATCTCACCGTACAGAGTGACAACAGATAGATCAGTGGCGAATCCACTACCATTTTAGTGCTTGACTATATTACATAACAATCAGATAAAAAGTGCTAACCGAAGATGCCATGCATATATACACTGCTGATGATATTGAAAAGCCATGATAATGAATTCCGAGATATGATCTTTGCTCAGATTATAGGTGAGAACGTAGTCAGCCAAATTCGATTTTATTTAATGAGAAAATGATACTAGTTTTTATACAACATCACTGAATCTTGTGAATATTTAAAACTCAATGGATGGCAGGTTAGCTCTAGCCAAAATCAAAATGTCACGGCAAATGGCATTGTTTTCATCAAATATGAGCTAAGATTCTCTAAATAGAACCACATATGTTTGAATTGCTGATTACTGACACCGTGGCCCTTTTAAAGTACAAATGACGATTTTGATGACAATATATTTTGTTTATGTCTTCCAGGCGACAGTTCGTTTGTTTTTTCTCTTTCACATTCCCATATAGAGATATAGTGTGTTACTACAAACTTCTGAACGGGCATGTAACATGCTGAGATTGCGTGGCGCATAATTACAATTTTAAGATCGCACCTCGTAAAACCAGATCCACCTGGGGTAGGCAGTCCCTCACAATCGAGCCGTTTATTAATGTATAAGACATGCCACCCTCGTCGTTCGTCCCGAAAACGCCTCATGGGAAAACGTGAAAATGGACCCACATATGGAGGATCATCAGCATAAAAAGCAAAGGTTAAATTTCAGGTGTTATAAAAGCAAGCAATTTGCACTAATTCTAAGGAGACTAACGGCACACATATCTAATGTAACAGGACATTTGAAATGCGGAGAAATAGTATCTCATACCTTCAGATACAGAACGCTACGCTATACTAAAGAGAATAATTTCTAAAGCTAAATAATGATATCTCAACAAACTTGAACTGACCTACGATCATTTGCTGCTTTGGTTCAAATATCAATATTAATATGCCTATATTACCAATCTAATATTTAAGTAATTTTACTATTACTTGTCTTCATAGTGTTAACAAAAATATAAATTAGCTCACACTACCTTGGAGTTGAATTTGATCACAAATTCTCATTAATTGTAATCAAAATTGACAGGGTATCTTAATCAACATCGATGGCTTCATAAGTAATGGTATTGGTGGACTTATGATGACTTAAATGTTTCAAACGAAACGTATCTGACACTTGCGGCGAAATAATAAGTTACGTACAGGTACGTTTCCATTATAACATCTTTTCCAGCATGTGTCGGTGCATGTTGGGCAACACTGAAAGATACAATTGCCACAGGTGCCGAAACAGAGCCTGTTCCCATTCCAACAAAGGTTAGGAAAATACCCGTAGGATCGGGGTCTATAAGTGAGGTTTTTGGCCCTGAAAATAACTTAAATTTCAATTTGTATGAAATTTCTGCATTTAAATATTCTAGAAAATATTTATTTCAAACTATCATCAACATTTTTCTTTTTATTTCGGTACTTCATTGTTTTTTAAAGGCAAAAAGTTTGCAATTTCGTCATGTGTCCAAGATTCACTCATTTCCGAACATTTAACTTAGTATTTTTATAATAAGATACAGAAAATATACAATAATAAAAATATTTGCACCACTGCGTTCACTTAAAAAGCTCAGGTTGAAACAAATACAAGGAGACCTCAACATTTGTTTGTAATGAATGTAAGCACGGTGGAGCAACACATATCATTTATATATGTTTTGTCTGTTTGTATTTACTATAGATTTGAAGTAGAAAGTGTTGCGACCATGCACTCATATAGAAACACTTGAGTTTAATATTCGAAAATTGGTAAAATACAAAAAGTGTGAACTTTGGGCACTTGGAAAATATTCAAGTTCTAAACTAAGAAGAAAAAGGTTGATGAAAGGTCAAAACACATATGTTCTGAAATATTTAAGTACAAAAATTTCATGGATGCGATCAACTTGAAATATGAGTTATTTTTAGGCCTATTGATTCCAGGCCAGGACGATATTCTCGTTCATAAAAACGCAGCACGTTTCAAACCGCTCAGCGAATATGTCGTCATTTGCACTTCATTTCGACCAGAATATGGTACTCCCCTTTGTCTCTCGCTTAGCGTTTCTGAAATCCGATTCAAAACGGCTATCAAGAGGTAGTTTTTAAATAAATGCCCAATAAGTAGTGACATACTAGTTTACTGGCGCTAATTTAATCAGAAATATTGTAAACTTAGAGTTCAAAGATTCGAGGTCGATGATCCATTTAAAATTCTTGGCGTTGAATACAAGGTTAACAATTCAAAGTGGGCTTGTAGACGTGTTGTCGGTGTAAGGTGGGGGGGCTTAAACCAAAGGTGGTATACTGACTCTACACGAGGATAGTACTTCCATCTCTCTTGTACGGCTACCTTGTCTGGTGGCCTTGTATTAGAACTGAGACAACTAAGGCTAAAGTCAATAAAATTCAGCGTTTGGCCTGTATTAGCATTGCAAGCGCTGTGCGAACAACGCCATTGAGTGCATGGAAGCCCTGTTTTATCTCACTCCGTTGGATCTAGTGATCCGCAGTGAAGCGAGAGTAGTCGCTCATCGACTGTGGAGTCAGGGCGGCTGGGCGGCCTGTCAAGGAGCCTACTGCCATCTTAGTCGAATTTCAAAGGGAGGACCCCATCCTTCTAAGCAGGGATGATCTTATTACCCCTAAATATCGCTTCAATCTCAAGCGTAATGTGGAGTGTTCAACGAGGGAGGAGTGGGACGCCGGTAGCCGGGGACTCTCCGGAGTGAGCAGGCAGGACTGGTACACGGACGGCTCGGTCACCGAAGAGGGCTCAGGCGCGGGGGTCTGTGGGCCTAGAACTAGGCTATCTCTGCCTCTCGGTGGATACACCACTATTTTCCAGGCGGAAATCTTTGCGATTCTGGCTTGTGTATCTCGCATTCTGGAGGAGGGTGAGCCTAGGAGAAGAATAACAATCTTATCCGACAGCCAGGCTGCAATGAAGGCACTAAGTGCCTGTAAGATTACTTCGAGTCTTATATTGCAATGCAGGGAGGCTCTCAACTGACTCGCAGCGAGGCTTCCGCTATCGTTAATGTGGGTACCGGGGCACGCTGGGATAAAGGGGAATGAGACGGCGGACGCTCTGGCGAAGACAGTCCTGAGCCAGCTTTAGGAGCGCCCGCGCATAGAATTAGGATTCCAAGATAACACTCTCAGAAATGGAGAAGTATCAAAAAATCAAAAAAAGTCAGACAAAACCTATCATTGAGCATTTCAGACCAACCTATCCCTATAAAAAATGACTGCAAGAATTTAGGACTCTGGATTGATTCTGACTTGAAGTTTGGAAAACATGTTAGTCAACTGTGCCGAACATCATTCGGTGTCGTCAAGCAACTATTTCCTCATAGGAAAAGTATGAATACTGGTCTTAAGCTGAAGTGTCCGAAACCTTAATGTGGTCTAGAATTCACTACTGTGACTGTATTTATGGGCCCGCATCGATTGAGATAAGGAGACTTCATACTATTCAAAAATGTCAAATTTGAGACAATGTCACATAAATATCGTGAGCTAGGTGTTCAAAGATAGAAGAGCTACAAAAATGCACGTATTGACCTTGACCCATAAAGTAATCACAACATATCTCCATATCTACCAACCAATTTTATCAGGCACTCAGATGTTAGTCAACTGAACACAAAGAATAAGCATATCTTGGTTATTTCGAGACATTCAACATCTCTATTTGAAAGGTTGTACATATATACTGCTATCAAGCTGTACAACGCATTGCCTACCGAGTTCACTCAGTACTCTATAAAGAATTTCAAAAAAGATTGAAACATTTTATCTCTGATTTCATTGCCCAGTAAGTATACCATGGCCATGAATAGGGAGTCGTTGCAGGTTTTCTTTTTAACTTTTTTTGTTTTTATTGTGATTAGAAAATTTATACAAATATTTGTTGGGTTAAGTTATTATTATTATCATCTCCGCCAGGCACGGGAACTCATTGTAGGGCCCAGCGCTAAGAATGGACGTTTCTGCTTATCTTTGGATAGAGTCAACCTAAGGTTGCTGGTGGGACTGTTGTCTGGCCATAACACGTCAAGGCGCCACCTGCACATGATGGGGGTGGCTGAGGATCCCTTGTGTGAGCGCTGCGGGGTAGAGGAAGAGACCTCAGCGCACGTTCTGTGTCGCTGTGAAGCTCTGAGCTACTATAGGCAGACTATACTGGGGTCCATTACTTTGGACCCTCAGGACGTCAAGGAGCTTGGACTCAAGGTCATACTCAACTTCGCTTAAAAGGCAAGGCTTGTGATCTAAGGAATGTAGAGGTGCATAAGGGTCCTATGAACTGGCTCCTTATGGTGGCCGGAATGCCTCTAATTTCACGATTCATTCATTCAAGAAAACAGGATATGTAAAGTATGGAGGAAATGCTGTAAGCACTTTTACCAGTGCCTTATAGATCGCATGTGCTAAGTAATCAAGCAAACAAGAATATTACTTGCAAAACTGACAAAAATACATATAACAGTAATGAGACACTGATGGTTTTATTATAAAATTATTTTTTGTAGTATACAGATGCTCACATAGTTTGTGACATTATTTTTTCTAGAAACTATCTGCATTGCGTTTCTTTGCTAGTGGACGCTACTAACTTGACATAGAGAGAAATCATATTGTAACACTCAGCTCTCAGTCCGTCATCTATTGAATAAACTATTGTTGCCAAGATGTGACAGGCAGATTAAATTTAAAACGTGAATGCCTAAACCAAACCCTTAACGCTTTTGCCGTACGACACGACTCGCTAAGCGTTATGAAAACGTACTCTTTCAAACTACAGAACGAGAATACCGATCCTGATCCTTTGTTGTATTGGAAATGTACCCTCAGTATACGCACAACCTATTCCGCCATCAGTTTCTTGGCAAAAATTAAATTTTCTCTACACGGTTACTAAATACTGATAATCGGCCTTCCAGCAAAAATGTGTCTTGGAGCTTAACACCTGAGGACGTATCACTCATCGCCTGATAGCGCAATTAGTTAAAACTCTCTCTTTTATGTGAAATGTTACTTCCGCGTTCTTTAGCACCAATCTCTCCCATCGTTTATCAAATTATTCAGTAGCTCAGGGTAAAACGGTACTCCCGCAAAAAAATGAGCCCTCGTTATCTCGATTGTTCAAGTGGTCATTGGCGTCTCAGATTTTCTTTTTGAATAAAGGCAGATATGTATGTACGATAGTTTCGGTTTTATACTGTATTTGCAGAATTGTTATATATTAAAACGTATTACGCGACCTTTCTCTCTAAGATTTTCAAAATCTACAAAACAACAACGTCATGAAGCAGTCATTTTACAGAACTCGAAGATCCAAATCAGCATTCGTGGAACATTTACTTTGCCTACAAATTCCAAACAACATGAAGACTCTCAATATTGAACTATTATTCATTTTATGAAGTGTTTATTTTACTTAGCAATGGTAGTACAAGTACCAGTTTAAACATTCTTAGTTTTTAATTTCTAATTTAATTTTAATCATATCTTAATTTTTCATTTTGGCTTGACAGTTCATATAGCCAGTTGTGAGTTGTGTTTAAGGGAGCATTCACTAATAATGTAAAGTCTTCGGAGGGAAAACGTCTTATTTTGTGTTGGCCTAAAACGGATTTAAAATCTACTGTCGAATATCAGCAGGTCAGCAATTGTAAGGACCATTCATTTGAGCTTCACATTTCGTTCTGTAACTCACTGATAAGATAATCAAAGGTTGAATATAATCATTAATCCATGGAGGATTGAAAAATTTGTATCAGTAAAATTATGGTGTATTACAGTTTTATATCGCCACTTCTCAAACGAACGGTTATTGTTAAATAAAACAAAAGCTACATCATTACATGCTCTAGTCGATATTTTTCAGCGCTGAAAACATTTGAAATTTTGAATAGAAATGCAGTGAAACAAGAGCCATTATTATTTATTGGCATAAAGCTCTTGAACCGAGAATGAACTGAGCAGCAACACAAGTGATGGGATGGATTGTTAAAATTAAACTCACTTTTAACGATGCTGTTCAATATGATTACAGTGCAATTATTCGGTGATGCTATTTTTAGTTGATGCATTTTAATCAGAATATCCACTAGGTCAATAAGTAAATAATATAAGAATTGTTCATCTTACACATTAGGATTTCGAAAACACTGTTGATTGTATATTATTTCAAACAGCTGTTCTGGGCGTGATGCTGAGTTTCGAGCTTTGAAATTGATTCCTAAGTCGTGATGCAATCATACATCTGATGCGCTATGATGATTTCGACTAGAGATGCTACAAATATTCGGTTACCATTCGGTATTCGACCTTTTTTTCTAATATTCGCTATTCGGTGGAATATTACCAACTATTCCGACGAAACCCAATACCAAATCGCAGACAAAAATCACGAATATATTTTATCAAAAAACAGTAAAGTTAACACTAAGATTTTTACGCATATGTTGATAGCAGCCGATTCCAGTTTTAGAGGCTTTTATGTATTTAACTTGACCCTTGTATCTATGGAAAAAAAATTTCGAACCAAATTTTGAACCAGTCGACCTTAAACAATTAAGATGAAATTTTGTAAAAAATACTAATACATGCACTGTGTACTTCGTTAAGTATAAACGCTAAACGAGGTAGGTCATCGTAGTAATAACGTATGTTCTAAAAGTTTTGGCACAAAATTCATTGGCTTTAATTTTAACAAACATAAAATTATATCAAGTTCCTTTGGAAACAAAAGTTTGTTTACTTACTTTACTCTCAGTTGACATTTATTTATTTTGAAGTTTTCGCCTTAAATTCAAATTCAAATTAAAAATATTTGTCATGAATAAACATCATAAACAAAGGAAATTATAGAGCAATGACGAAAAAGGACAGTCTCTCGATTATAATACCGATACATTGGACCTTTTAATACAAAGAGAAAGCCCTGAACACCCTAAAGATCCTTAAATAAAATAAAAAAAAAAACGATAAAGAGGCATATGACAAACGCTGCTATAGTTCAAGATGTATAAATTAGAAATAAGAAAAAGTATCTACAAGTTGCTTGGGCGGGTACCCAAAGCTAAAATCTGTCGAATATTCCAGAATGAAAACATTTCACGCAGAACCTTATATCGAACAATAGCGGAGTGCGAACAGGGAATACTGTGTCTAAATCTCCCAAAAAGGAAAATCACGTGCATTTACTGCACAGAGGTCAGAGAGATTGGTGATAAGAAGAGCCAAAAATTAAGTTCGAATGTCAAAAGGAGACTGGCTCGTCAATACAGATCTTCTAAGAGTACGATATCGTTGGAATTGAGGAGGAATGGTCTTAAATATCGAAAGAGACTTAAGTGCCCCAAATACTTTCAAGCGCAACTCCTTCGTATATCAAGATGCTGTCGTCAACTGAGGCGGGTACACTTTGCCAATGGAAAAGTCATTATTTTAGATGACGAAAAGTATTTCATTTTACGTAATTCTGAAATGAAGGGAAACGACGGATGTTATACGGACAACGTACAGAAATGCCATGACAATGTTAGACACAAACATAACGCGAAATTGCAGATAAAATCCTTGTCTGGTGAGCAATTTCTAACAGGAGTGTATCCCAACTATTTATGTGCAGAGTGAGGGATACCATGTTTTGGCCAGACCTAGCATCATGCCATTAATCAAGAGATACCCAAAACAGGCTTCGACAACCCAACATACCTATTGTTCTCAAAAACGATAATCACCCAAACTTGCCGCAGGCTCGCCGAATAGAGGATTTTTGGGCTTTACTGTCTAGGAAGGTTTATCATGGAGGCTGGGAAGCCCAAGATGAAGATTCATTAAGACGGCCAATTTTTCGAAAAACTGAGAGAAGTTGATCTGAATTCAGTCCAGGACCTCATCACAGACATTCGAAGGAAGTTTCGTCTCGTAGAGCACAATGGGCCACTCCACATAATTCGATAGTGTAGTTTAGTTAAGTATTGAGTTGTAATTTATGATAATTAGTTAGTATTTAAATAAATTTCTTCATTAAAAAAAATCCGATAAATATTTTATGCCAAAACTTTTACGACACGTACATTGAGATGATATCATAACGCGCCGCTATCTATAGGTAGTTGCACTTTCACTTTTCAGGGTCCTGATATAATAATTATTATTTTGTAAGAACTAATGTCGTAGTTTTGGTTTTGAATAAAGCTAGCAGATCCTAATTAACTTTTGTGGTTTCGTCAATTTGAATCTTGAATTGAATATTGAATTTATCTTAATTTGCAAAATAGGTTCCGCTCAAATCACAAAACAAACATGACGCAATAATTTTCTGTTAGCACATTCACCATATTTACATATGTTGGTTGTGATGGCAAGTTTTAACGGCAGGATGGAAAAAGGAAAGTTTTTGAAAATCCTAGCATTCCTGCAACCTCGGTCAAAACTGTTGCCTAAGTAAATCGGGTGTGTAGATAACGAATCTGATGTCACTTTTGCTCTGATACAACGAGAGGAACCAAAAGGTCAACTTGAGGACCACCAGAGGTTCCGTACTCTAAATAGCATTTTTAATAATGATAGTCGAAATTAGTGTCCCAAATTACCAAACTTCAGATTTTTTTGACGATAGCATTTGATTTTTATGGATATGGGGGGCGTATCAAGCGGAAGCCCTTACGGCCTGGCCACAGGACATTCGCCGTTGCGAATATTTGCGAGGTGCGAACAGCGAAGCGTCTAGCGACTGAAATAAACGCATAGAAATGTACTTATCAAGCCACGCTCAGCGGCGAATGGCGACGCGACCGACGAAATGTACTGAGCAAATCGCGCGGGCGACTGGAAGCGAGTATAGTGAAACAAAGGCATGATTCAGTACGGCGCAAGTCACGGACTCGAGCGGCAGTCACGGCGAATAGTGCAGTGATCAAACGAGTCTAGTTTTTTTGCCGCGAAAAACACCTAATGAAAGACTCTTGTTAGGCCAGCTATTTAGAAGTCTGGCCACCCACAGCACACAAATAAATAACATATGTTTTGTGAAGTATTTTAATTTCATGAAATATTAATATGAAGGGGACATTTAATTAGCTAACCATATTTTGGGCAATGATAGTTTCCGAAAAAATTCCGTTTGCGACCATATGTTTTTGGAGAAATACTTTGCATTAAATTAAAATACTTTGGCTCCAGCTGTCCCGCTGTGTAACTTATAAAAAGTTTCCTGATAGAAACGTACCAATATGAATCAATTTATTTGAACGATTCCAATAAATCCCCCATAACAATAGTATTACCTCAAGGCTCCATTCTTAGTCCTTTATTATTCTCCCTGTATATTTCAGACTTTTCAAACAATTTAAAGTAGTGCAATGTTCATCACTATGCAGACGACATACAGTTATTATTATATTATGGTTTTTATATCAATGATGTATCTTTGTCTTTTGATTTGATCAACAATGATCTAAATACCATGTATTAAATTTCGGCTGCTCATAATTTAACACTGAATGCTTTTAAGTCGAAAGTTATGATTTTTGGACCAAAGCAGAAAAAATCATTGTAGAAAGTGAAAATCTATTTCGGCTCAACATCAACAACATTCCTTTACCAGTTGTGACTGCAAGGAAAAATCTGGGTTTATGGTTGGATAATGAACTAAAGTTTGACCTGCATATAAAGTTATGTTCAAAATCTTATGGTATCCTCAAACAATTATATCCTCAAAGACATTTACTAAATAGTAAATTAAAATTACAGCTGTGTGTGGTTCACTAATCATTTCAAGGATATCTCATTGTGCCGCAGTATATGGAACCGCTTTATTGCAGTGATAAGATCAAGCTGCAGCGACTCCAAGATTCTTGTTTCCGTTATTGTATTGGCATCAAAAAGTAGATTTACATGTAAATAAATTGTGATGTCATAATTATATATGTTTACCAAGCAACACTTTGAAAAATACAATGTTACAATGTATTCCTTTAAAATATAGCATTATGTTGGTCGAATTAAAAAAGTTTATAAACTATATTATTGGTTTATTGAATCAAAAAAGGTTAAAAACCAAGGGATACATCAGTTTTTTTTTTATTTACCCCATACTATCCGGAAAAAATCGGAGCGTAGCGGATTCTTCGTCGCACGTCGCGGAATTTTCGACCAGCAGTAGCGGCGCGACGCGCTAAATGGTTGGCGACACTGGTTCGGCGTGCGGGTTAAACAGTCACAATGAAACGTTGGGCCGGAGCACAACGTGATTTTGCTATCGAGGCTTACTTTAAGTAAAGAACCTATTGAAAAAGTGGATTAAGAGGTTCCGTCAAACAGGCTCCACACCTACTGAATCAACCGTAGAAAATATGCGTCTAAGTGATTCGGTCATTGAAAATCCTCAGCGGTCTGTACGGAAGCATTCCGCTGCTTTGGGAATCCCTTAGTCAACAATGCATGGCATAATCAAGAAAAAAAAAATGGTTTTCATCCTTATAAAATCCAATCGGTCCATGCATTGAAGTAAAGTGATTACGTATTACGGCAATCTTGTGCTGAACGGACGTTGAATCTTTGTCCTACGCAGCGCTAACTCGAGAACGTTGTTTTCACTGACAATGCCCATTTTCACTTAGACGGTTATGTGAACAAGCAAAATTGTAGATATTGGGCACCAAAGAACCCAAAAGAGCAAGATCAACAACAGCTACATAGTCCAAAGGCGTTTGGTGCGTCATATCCTCTAGCGGTATTATTGGGCCGTATTCCTTTGAGGTCATGCATTGACAAACAATTCCGAGCTATACAAGGACATGATTGACACTTTTTTTGCTCCTATTGTAAGAACAGAACGTCGATTTATCAGAAACACATGGTTTCAACAGGATGGGGCCACTGCCCATACTTCCAGAGAATCGATGGACACGGCGAAATCACTTTTTTCTCAAAAAGTTATATCGAAGTTTGGAGACATTCACTGACCTCCTAGGCCACCCGACCTCACGAAATGTTAATATTTTTTGTGTGGTTATCTAAAGTCAACAACAGCTACATAGTCCAAAGGTGACTGTTTGGTGCGCCATATCCTCTAGCGGTATTATTGGGCCGTATTCCTTTGAGGTCATGCGTTGACAAACAATTCCGAGCTATACAAGGACATGATTGACACTTTTTTTGCTCCTATTGTAAGAACAGAACGTCGATTTATCAGAAACACATGGTTTCAACAGGATGGGGCCACTGCCCATACTTCCAGAGAATCGATGGACACGGCGAAATCACTTTTTTCTCAAAAAGTTATATCGAAGTTTGGAGACATTCACTGACCTCCTAGGCCACCCGACCTCACGAAATGTTAATATTTTTTGTGTGGTTATCTAAAGTCAAAAGTGTACTCCAATAACGAACACTGGAGGAGCTTAAAGACAACATTCGACGAGAAATGTTCATCACTCCGGAACTTTGCAAGAGAGTGTTTCAGAATTTGCGCGCGTGTGTGCGAAGGGCTGGAGAACATTTGAAAGGAATGATATTCAAGAAATAAAACCCGCCGAATTTACGAATATGTTGATAGTAATAAATATTTTCTTTTCATTAGGTTTGTATTTTTTTTCTTAAATCAAAAAGTGAACTTTCCCACTGGACACCCTGTATATTGATGGGTACTATCATTCCCCAAAATATGCTCAGCTAATTAAATGTTATCCTTTATTTAGATACATAACAACTTTTCGGTAGCACCTAAAATTCAGTCTGCATTGATTTTTTCCAACTCTGGTTAAATATTAATTAGAATGATTATAATCGAAGGTTTCGTCACTCATTGTGCAATACTCGAAGAAACTATTACTTTCTAAGCAATATCGAGATAACGGTGATAAAGACATTTCGGTCTCGGCCTATACTGGTCGCGGCGGCGAACGAGACTGCCCGCTGCCGGGAAATTGTGCCGCGCGGATGGTCGCCTCGCTCCTCGCATTGCCGTTCGCGCCGCCCAACCCCGTGGCCAAGCGGTTAACACGGTGCTCCCATGCGCCCATAAAGAAAGACGGAGTAGTTTGCGACCTACATCGAGTAAACTCAAGAGAGAGCTTTGACTTGGAACGGACTGATTTAAGTCTTCAGCAAATTCTGTGGCTTAGTTTAACTGTAAATGAACCCAAAGCAGCAAGCGATTGAAATATCGAAGTACACATTCGCAGTGTGTGAGTCACAATATGCGGGAGTAAGTAGAAAACGATACAAGCAACTTTAGTTTTGAAAAGTTTGTTAGTTAATTTTCGGAGTAAGGTGACATAAGGAATAATTTAAAACTCATGAAGTGAATATCTTTTAACGACAGCTTATTTTATATGAATTTTGAAAACCTGGTGAAACGAGCAATCACATGACAATGTAATTTACTGCGATTCTAATCTTACTCTGTAGAGATTTCGACTAGTGTGTAGCCATAGAAGTTTTTCAAATCAAGGTTTGATATAATCAGTTTTACAAGGAAAGTATTATGAGTATTGTCTTTATCGTGTTTCTACATATCTAGCATATCGTGTTGAATAGATATTTATGTATGGTGTGTAAATGTGAAGGCATGATGAGGCATTTGCTGAAATTTGTACCTTTCTGCGCCTGGCGGGCGGTACTATGAAGTAGGTGGTGACGCAATGGTCACGCAGGTACTGATTACGACTTCCCCCGTTGCCGGGCTCCACTTCGTACTCGCCACCAAGGTAGTCCAGGGTAGCTTGAGTGATGTGTACGCGGCTGAAACAAGAAATATGTGCTAGAAATAGAATTATAGCTCTTGATAAATACTTATTTTATAACTTCTACAGAAGAAAGTTCGAAACGTAAGAGAAAGTAAGCCTTGTTTTCTCTGGGAAATTATCCTAAATGCTTACAGCCGTTGAATTTTGTTGTTGTTGAGGATTTATTTAGCGTAAATGCTACAGTGTCAATTTTGTATAATGATTCGGTTACATATTTGTCTTCAATACATTCTCTGTAATTTTACATTATTGTGGATTAAAATTACGTCACTATGTATTTTGATTATTCATAAAGTGATTTTTTAATTTCACCTTAAACATGTTTAAATTCGAACTCTGTTTAATATCATTATTCAATTTATTAAATTCAAATACTTCCTTTTGAAATATAGATTTACTAGTTATGCTACTATTACAATTTTGCAGATGAAAATCTATACTGCCTCTAGTTTCGTAGTTATAATAATGACAATTTGATTTTGTGAAGTTTTCTAAATGTGGTGGTACTCGTAATAAATGATTTTTAAATTTGAATATGAAAACGAGAACTAAATAATATATGAAATTTTTCACATCAAACTGCAGTTCTTCTAACATAGACTTAATCCTAGCATATTTGTTTTTATTTAAAATGATTCTCATAGCTTTGTTTTGTAGAATTTGTAATTTTGGAAATATGTTTTCAATTGCTGTAAACAAGATGGTTGAACAATATCAAAAATGGAGAAGAATTGTGGTGTTATATACAATTTATTTGGAATACATACTAAGATTATAGAAAACTCTATAGAAGTAATTTATCTTTTTCGATATTTTTGAAACAGTGTTATTCATAATGTTCGTGAAACAGTAGCTTACTATCCACATATATACCAAGATAGTTAAATGACTCGACTACTTCAATTGTATTGTCACCTAAATGTTTCCCTATTGACATACATTTTGTTTTATTAGTGTTTAATTTAAGTTTATTGACGATTCATAATTTTTTCAATACAACTATTTAACAGTTCTAAAGCAGTGTCCAAATGCTTATGTGCTATATATATACATGTATATATATACAATTAATTGTTAATTGGGAAATTGGCAAATTTTTAGGCTTAAGTTCACTCTTTTGACGATAAAATCAAGCTTTCGGCATTCTCTATAGAGCCTTCATCAGGATTCTGAAAACACCTTTGTGATGCTAGCAAAGAATACAGGACCGATTTAAATTGTCAAACAACTTACTTATTAGATTTCAATTTTGATATAGCTTTTCTTGGATTGTTGATGTTAATTGCCCTAAATTACTTCGTTGATGAATTCTGACATATACTTGTAATGGACATAAGTTTGGATCACCGTCATCAATTGTCTTCACTATTTGATTTACACTTTCTATAAAATAAGTGTTCATTCTTTCTGCTATAATTAATTTGTCTGTCACTACCCCATCTTCGAAACGCATTTTAGCTAATTTAGTCTTTCTATTAGGAGAAACAATATTTTTTAATGTTGTCCACATCGTTTTAGAATTATTTTTATTGCTATCGATCTGCTTGTCATAGTATTTTTTCTTTTCCCTTTTGAAAACTGCTACACACTAATTTCTTGATTTTGTATATTGTTTCCAATCATTTTCACTTAGGGTTACTGAAAATTTTCTGCAGTCATTATCGCGTTTTAAAGAGTTTGTGAATGTATTCATCTTTGGAAAAATAATGTTCATATGGTCTTCAGATCATTAAACTTTCCATCACATAGTTAACTTCGTCTTTAGAGATGAGGCTCATGGACGGTGGCGGACTTTTTCTCCCGAGGATGACTCGTGAGAGACTTTTCTAATAGTGTTCAGGGATACAGGTTCCTGAAAGATAACTACGCAGACCTTCAATTATTCTAACACCCTCATTTCAAGAATTAAACCTTAAAATGTTGAGAACATTATGTGGAACTACAGAAGTCAAAAGTCAACCGAGGAATCAACTTACTTAACGTCGTCATTTATCACTCATTTCCGTCGGTCTGACTGCCAGTCTGCTAATCCCTGGCTCTTCCGTAACTTTGAAAATATGTGTGGTACAATCCATAAATCTTACCTCGACATAAACAATTAGGGTAACAATTCCAAAATAAGGTTTCGTTAAAAAGTTGGACATAACCTGTTACCACATCATGCACTGGTGGCCCAATAATTTGAAACTTTGCTACTTTGATTTTTCTGCTACGAATGTGCAGTTTTTCCCATAGATGGTCTGCGAGATCCTCGTAGGGTGTAGTTGAGACAGAGAAGACATGTCGTTGAGCTATTTCAAACAATAATTGTTCTTCCTTTACAATAACAGGGATGCATTGCAGCAATGGCGGTGGTTTGACAATGGAATGATCTGAGTTTTGAAGAGAACACCTGAACCCATCTCTGGAAAAAGCGGCAGATTCGAATCTCGAAAGGTAAACTGAAGAGGAGTAGTGGGGAGTTAATTTTAATATTTTGTAGTATTTTCACGTAAAAACACATATGTTTCACGTATTATTTTATATGTATTATACTTTTTTATAATTTATAACACTGTTTGAACCCTCATTATTTAAAACGAGATATCAGTGGTAGACTATTGATAAATTAAGTTTGATAACTACTTAACTAACATCCTGCATGATTACCTACTGCCTGTATGTGACGAGGTAAGGAAGCTGACAACAAGCGGCATGTTTTGGATGTTCTTTATCAAGTTGAGGTGTGCACCTGACTGAGTGTGCAAAGGACACCTAATTAGATATCCGCCATCGTTAAATCGCTAAATGACGTCAGGTTACCATAACATATTGTTACTGACACGAGAACTCACGTTAGATATATGTATGTATAATGGCCTCCATACGTAACTGAAAGCGGTGAAGCTCAGAGACGACGCGTGACTTTTCCTAAACTGTTACCAAAACCAGATGTGAAAGATCTTATCAAAAAAAGTTTATTTTGAAGCTCCCAAATATAAGTCTTTGCTTATTTTAGGTATTTTATTTAAACTATTTTTAAATTAAGGTGAACATCAGTGGACTGAGCGTCTGGGGCATTTGATATACCTCATCGTCTTATGCTATAACTAATCCAAGCCGACCGAAAAAACAGTCGACGTTTCTAGATGTTCGGAAAATTTTTGATCTTTTTTGGCAATAGATGTTAATAATTCCCTGTAATTTCCTCTATTGTCAGAGTCATCCACTTCAAAATAAACGGTAATTCCTGTTTTACCAAAAAACATACGGTATCTAGACGTGTGCTGCCTAAAAGCTTGGTTAAGACATCTTTCCATTCTTGTTTTGCCAAACTGAATTAAATTGGCTACACATCTCACATGTAACGGAGAAATTTCAAGTCTCCTCTTTAGAGCTCTAAAACTATTTAAATCGTTGACTCCGCTGCTGGTTCACCCATTTTTTTCTGTATAAAACAGAAGACATCGCCAACAATAGAATCTGTTTTTTTGAAACCACATAACCAAGAGTTTCCATATACCAACTTAATTTAAAATATCAACCTACGTTTTTTTATTTCTTTTTAAATTATCTAAAATAGCTGTTTTCTTAAAAATTATACAAGGAGAATGAATTTTCAAGTAGTTGATCGATTACCCAGCGACACTCATCCTTGATTAATTTCACGCACACTACAGCCGATAACCAAAACGGCTACTAACGAGTGAGAAGTGAGTAACCAAATCAAAAAATGGTAACAAGCCCACATAATAGTCGCAGCGCCCCACGCACTCTGGTGACCGCGATCAGATACGAACCGGTACTGACGGTAACAAATGGTAACAACCGACAACCAAGGCGAATCAGCTTCATCGTATTCGCAAAACCTAGACACTATAAGGCGCATTATTTTCGTGGGGCTAATTTGCTATTTACTGAATTACTATTACACATCGCTGTTGGTAAACAAATAAATTAAATTACTTCACAGTACTTAGTCATAAAATATTTTTTTTCCAGATTTTTAACTGTTACCTGTTCTCAGCTGTTCAGCTAACAAAATCAAGTGGATGTTCGCCCGACAGCGGCTTCGCGCATTATGCATAAGGGTGAGATCCAAATTTGGCTAACGTCGTAATGTGTACGAGGGAGAAGCGCGATAAGCGTGCGATATGTATGCCTATGGCTTCCGTGACCTCGTACTCGGATTGCTAGGCAACGGGGTACCTCTATATATTTTTAACACACATATAGCACGCTTCTTGCGATTCTCCCTCGTACACATTACGACGTCAGTGCATATATAAATAATATTTCCATTATTTTCTCCCTTAAGAGCAAATATAGTTTTCAGATAAATCGATAGGGCGAAGAGGGCCTATAGAATGGTCTGCTACATCTCCTGATTTGAAGCCATTAGACTTTTTTCTAAGGGGTTATTTGAAATCTATTGTGTTTACTCCCCAAACTGAAAGTTTGGATGAACTTCGTCAACGCATCATCGAAGCTGCCATGACCACAACATGTTCTTGAAAATGTCCGTCAGGAATTTGAACATCGCCTATATCATTGTTTGGCCAATTTTTTCTATTTGAACAAATTAAGATAAATAAAGATTTTTCAGATTTTTTCGAAAACGAATCCACCGATTTAAAAAATCGAACGTCAAAATAAAGGACTTCAAAAGTCCTTTCAAACAACCTATTACTCGATACTTCTTGTCAATTAAAATTTTCAAGGGGATGACCCTGGGGGTTAGAGGGTGAAAGGAGGTGAAGTAGTTGTCCCCCTTGCCAAATCTTTTGACGTGTCTCGGCGTTTTTTCTTTTAATCAGTGGTTTTCGATAAATCCGTGGTGAGAAGTTTTCAAATGAACACTCTGTATATTAAATAGCGCTAACTTATTCCTTATGATCTCTTGACAATTTTATCTCTGCTAGACACAATACACATGTTTCTAATGCGTGATATAGCACCACGAACTTCACCAAATCACACAAATCGCAAGTCGTTATTGGAGGGGTTATAACAAACTGTGATTTATGATTATTTGAATATTTACTTCTGCAACGAAGAATTTTTACTGCGAGTCTGAGTACTCACTATACTCCGCTTTGTCCTATGCAGAGATATAAAAAAGTGGGGAAGACAACCTCATATATTTTCAGATATAAAAGCTATAAAATAATAAAGTTATGAATTATACAGAGCTTATCAGAAAAATTCCCTCCCCACTTATTTTTTGAACTGGTCAAGTTAGGAAGCTGACATAATACGGAGCGATGAAATTGATGCATGGTTTTTATATTTTAATGTAAAATTGACAGTGAAAAGCACTATAACGGATTAAGCGAATGATACATTTTTTTGTCTCTTGGTGTCTTCGTATCCTACCTCGTTATTGAGGAGAAAATTAAAAACAACTTCATTACATGTCGAAAAAATGTAAAACGAAAATCAAATCAACTTCAATCGTTGCTGAGGGATGTTTCTCTGATGAACATATTTTCCCTTTTCGTGACAGCTATTGTTTTTCTACTGTCAACAGGTAGATTTTTTAAAACTTTGACAACATATATCTTCGATACCAGACTTTTTTATGACACATGTTTATATCAAGCTTTTTACTTAAATTTGGTTCTCGCCAGCCTAGTTTTCAAGGTTCCTTGAAATAAAAATGGTAATACGAGTATGAGACCCAAATTCGAGTACTCACCCAGGTTCACCTCCAGCCTCCATATTATTCGCTAGCGTGACATCGTTGCTCCACACGTCGTATTGCCATTTCCTCAGCCCCAGCACCCCGCACAGCACCCTGCCCGAGTGTATGCCCACCCTCATGTTCAGTTGAACATCTGTGGCCTCCACAACTCCGGCAATGGCGTCGATCATGTCCAGGCCCATTTCAACAGCGCACCGGGCATGATCACTGCGAGGCTCTGGAAGACCGCTCACGCAATAGTAGCAGTCGCCCAAGATCTTGATGCGCAGGCAGTGATTATCCTGAAAAAAAATAATCAGATAATATTGTATCCCACGCAATGATATAAATTAATTGGTCATTCCAATAAGGATTCAAGTCATATTTTTTTCAAACATGCGTTTTCGCTGAAAACGGTGCCTTAAAGGTCGATGCACCTTCTGTGAATAATCCACGTAAAACAATGCAATCTGTTCCATCCAATCCAAAATACTGAAGTTATACGTCAGCACAGCAACAGCGATTGAATTAATAATCATCACCTTGTTTCTTGAACTTAGCTCCTTCCTGATAACTAGCCTTATATGCCGATACTATTCTTCTGTCAGTCGTTTCTTCACCTCTTCGTGCTCAATGCTAACGCATTCCTCCACTCCCACATACTTGTAGGTTTCACCGTTTTCTAGGTTTTCTATTTCCGTCGTTCAATTCGATGTTTTCACTTCCGTCGAATTTTTCTCTTATTATTATTATATAGTCAATTTTCAAATATCGTGGTTACAAAAACGGGAGCATACAAAGAGGCTGACAGACACACGAAAACCCAATATTTTGTTCATGTAACTATGAGTACAGTTATGAAAATAGTTGAATGTACGACGACCTCAACTTATATCAGACAATATGACATAAGACCAAGCGAATTGGAAATCCATAAATTTGTGGTAATTCATATGCTAGCTTTTGTCCTAGCTCAGCTTGAACTTGCACAAAAATAGACAATCATACACAATCTTACAACTAGAAACAACTATCTATTCAACAATAAACCGTGGAGACAATATACCCACGTTGAGCAAATAAACTTTAAGGCTAATTTCAAATTGACGACGGTTTTATATTTTGTTTTCCTTGACTCACTTTCCCAGAAAACTTTAGTACTGAGAATTACAGCTTTAAACAAGGCTAATCGTAGTCGAATAATTTATTTATAGGTATCAAGTTCACGAAGTAGGGGTATATACGGATATACAGGGTGTTAATAAAGTATGTTGACGACAAACTTTAACCATCCGATCCTTGGTAAATTTGAAGGGTAACTGTTCATATGAACATGGGTCCACCACGGCTTTCTTTTCGAGCTAGAACACTATCACTAAAGACATACGAGTAATGTTCCAAATATTTCCATGAATAATGAAGCGTATTTATTGAAAAGTTGGTATAACCTATAATAAATTTTGCATGTTTTAAAAATTGCTGAAGCTCAATATGAACGTGGACGAAAATAGTATTATCATGTATTTTAGGGAAAAAAAATATTTACAAAGTCAATAGTTTTGAACAGTAACATTCGAATAGAACGACAACCATAGAAAATATCGAATAGTTTTTTTTTACAATAAATGTTCAAAGTTGCCACCTTCGACTTCAATACAGTTGTCTAGTCTGTTACACGAACTCTCCTGAAAATACCCGGAGTATTTTGTATTGTCAGACATGACTCGACAATTCTGACTCTTATGTCGTCCACGCTTTGAACAGGAGTCTTGTATACTAATGAAATGTCCCCATAAAAAGAAATCGATAGAATTGATTGCAGGCGATCTAGGCGGCCATGGCTGTGGTCCGCCTCTTCCAATCCATCGATTTGACACTGAAGTGTGGCGGAGCACCGTCATGCGACGTCGGTCTCTAAGAGGAATTTCCTTCATTAATCCAGGTAGGTCAAATTTCAAAAATCTTCGGTACACTTCGCTGCTAAGTCTGGGGAGAGGAAATGAGGGCCAATCAAGTGGTCACTAACGATTCCAATCCAAATATTGAAGGAAAAGTCCTGTTGCGTATTATGTTCAATTATGGCATGGGGATCTTCTTCACACCATACATGGTTATTATGTAAATTTAATAATGCTGTTCGCGAAAAACATGCCTCATCCATGAATAGTACTCGATTTAAAAAAATGATTTAATGTTACTGTTTCACGTAACCAGTTGCAAAAATTAACTCTTATAGGCCAATCTTGAGGCAAAAGCGCTTGTACACGTAGTATATAATATGGATAAAGTTGCCGATCTTTCAAAATTTGCCGTACCGTTACATGATTTAAAGTTAGCTGCGGCGCAATTTTTCGTGTAATTGTTGTAGGGTCCTCTTCGATTTTATTAAGCACAGCTTCTTCGATTTGAATGGTTCCAACACTTGCGGGTCTTCCTGAAACATGTGTGGATCTCTTGAAACTGCCTGTTGCACATTCGAGCGTGAATGTTGATGAAAGTTTGTACATTATTCAGCGCGCGTTGTGGAAATCGGTCACCATACAAACGTCGTGCTCGTCGAGCGTTACCTAGAGCCATTCCGTAAACGAAATGGATATGTCATTTCTTGATTACCATTATGACAATTAGTAATCACCAAAACTTTGAAGTTTTAGAATGACCAGACAAGACAACAAATATTTGACAGCTGTCAAATTATTTGAGAAAATAAATCAATTCAATTGTGTTCGGGTACGTCATATTATGTGTCTAGATAAGCACAATGCTTAAATATTAAAAGTGTTGCGATCAAACCAAATCAATGTCATGCTATTTTTTCAAAAAATACTGGATAACATTATCCGTATCTACGTACATGGAGGGTCTTAAAACAACTGTAAATCATGTGATATTAACCACAGGGCATACTTAATTAAAAAAATACGTTCCATTCTTTTATAATTTTTTAGAACAATATCATCATTTCTTTTAGTGCTAATATGCTCTAGCTTGGAAAAAAGCCGTTGCGGACCCATGTTCATATGGAAATTTCGTCTTCAAATTGACCAAGGATTCGATGGTTAAAGTTTGTCCACATATTTTATTAACACCCTGTATGTAGAATGCCAAAAAAATGAATAAATGCATTTTTACCACAGTAATATCGTATATTCTTGAGGGCAAATTGAGTAAATAAAAGATCCCTCAGCTTGAGAATGAAAAAAATAGACGAGCAACTCATTTATTAAACTTCAAAGTTGTAAAAATAATTTAATGGTCTGCTGTTTCAAATTTAATACTATTTTTTATTTTAAAACATATTCTGATATTGTTCATTTACCTTGATATGATATACAAAACTCAAAGGCCAGTCATACATACCCCTATAAGAAGCGTGTGAAAAGGGGAATTAAAGTGTGAAAACATAAAGGGTGTTCCATTAGAAAATGTTGTGAAATGATTCATTTTGCGTTCTCGACCCTGTATAAACGTATAAAAAAAATTAAAACTACAATATACTCTAGTTATAACAGTTGAGGAGGTCCGAGTTGTTAAAGTAGGGCCTTCTTTTCGATGGATTGCCCAATATCTCAATAATTTAAACATAAAAGCCTATAGTATATATCAAATTGTTTCGCTTGAAAGGGCCTATCCAAATCTGCAACAAAATGTAGGGTTTTATTTTTAAACAAATGTATGTCTGGGTCATCACGTAGGTATGAATCACCCTTTGGGGATATAAATATTTTCTAAGCATGGTGTTGGCTAAAATTTTTGTAATTAACTTTGTTAGGTAACATTCATAATAACGGAGTTATCGACCGATCCCTTACTAAGAAACATTACCTTTGTCAAAGAGTTATCCGGTTACGTGACCACAATAGCAAATTAAACATGAAGGTTGGAAAGTTTAAAAAATGGGCTTCGCTATTTTACTAAAACGGTATGAAAATGTTGATATAGGACAGGCACTTCACTGGTATAAGTTCACACTTTGAAGCTCTTTCACCTGTATGTTCAAACGTTTTCAAACTATACTCACTAGGAAGAACTCGCAATCACCCTATGCTTTTCGGTTCTTAGTTTTCCCGGTGCAGCAAATATGTTTTCCTAAGTAACAAATAATCGTCATAAATTGCACGCTAACCTGAATGTAACATATATCAGTCATAAACTCAAGATATATTCCCCCTAATAGCATATTCACTAGCAGTCCTTCATAAAACAGCACTTTACATCTCGGCTCTGCGTGTGGATGCAACTCAATATCTCGGATGTGCATCTCTGCCTCTCTTTCAAGCACAAAACTTCGGACGTGATTGAATATTTATTGCCGATGAAAGCCCATTTAACGGGGAAACGACCAACACATGAATTAGAATTACCAAGCAAATTGTTTTTTAACAGAAACGTTAAATGTAGGTTAGGAAAGAAATACAAATAACAGGGTTGATCACTATGCTCCACCCCTTTGTAATAAAGCAACATTTAACTTACGTCTTTTATTTTTATACATAATCCCACCTTTCATCAATGTTATTATTTATTAGGTGCTTCCAGCCTCTGATCATTTGGTCGACTGCTGAAAACATTGTCTAACGCAGATATCACCTGTTGTTTATTTGAAAAATTTCTTTTCCCGTTAATGTTTTAATTTCGGAAATACGCTGACACCATCCTTACCCGATACCTTGAAATGACAGAAAGACCCCTACGTCGTTTGGTCGATAAATATTCGACGTTAGCATTATGTACAGATGTAGACAGGGGATGAAACTCATATGGATGGGAAACAAAGCGGTGGCATATGTACAATTATATGACATGACCAGTAATGGACAAAAGTATATAGACAAATATGAATATTTACCTAAATACCTTTAGAAAACGAATTCATACTTCATTGCTCCATAAACAAATGCGTTATTAGTAGAAAAACTAAATTCCTTGTTTTTACATTATCTGCAATGAACACAATACAAGTCTGAATATAATAACTTTTTTATCAGAGACAAAAATATGTAGACAAATTCTTTTCAACATTAGTTTAGTACAGTTTCGTGTCAGAAGAGGATTAGTTTGTGTTCATCAGGTATTGTGGGATAAGTTGAGTGATTTTAAGTCCATGCCGCGTGGTCCAGAAATTTCTTTGCGATGTGAAAAACTGAGATCATTGAGTTATACAAAGATGGTCAACGTCAAGTCGACATTACCAAAAATTTGAAGCTGAAGCGTAAAGCAGTTTGGGCAATATTGAACAAATATAAACAAAAAGGTATCTTGGAAGCCTCTAAGAGAAGTGGTTGGCCTAGAAAACTAAATGCTAGCTCAGTTAGATTAATAAAAGTAATTTCGTCCAAAGATCCGTTTAAAACCCCAAGACAAATAAAAGCCGAAATCAAGACAAAAGGGATTGTCAGTGTTTCTGGGAAAACTATAAGTAGAAGATTAAATTATTTGAAGTTATTTGCACGTCGCTCGAGTAAGAAGCCGCTAAGGACCTATTACAATTTGCACGGTTGCATCTTGATTGGAGCATCTGTGACTGCAGAGGGTATGTTTTAGTAACGAATCCAAGTTCAATATGTTTGGATCAGATGGTGTTCATTACGTTAGACGTAATAGTGGACAAAGATTGAACCCCAAGTACAATTTGCCCACTGTCAAACATGGAGGCGGGTCTGTTATGGTTTGGGGGTGCTTTTCGGGGTTTGGGATGGGACCTTTACATAAAATAAATAGATGGCATTATGGATAAGTTTGTATACACAGACATACTAAAGCATGTCAAGTTACCCTGTATAGAAGACAATATGCCCTTAAGATCAATCTTGCAGAAAGATAATGACCCGAAGCACACTTCAAATCTCGCAAAGAAATTCTTTCTGGATGAAAAAATACCAGTTTTCAAATGGCCTTAACAGTCTCCCGATATAAACTCCATTGAAAATCTATGGGAATACTTAGATAATCAAATACTAGATAAACATTATTCAAACAAGGATGAACTTTTTACCGTTTAGAGCAAAAGTGGAGACAGATTGATGAATCTTATATCAAGAAACTTCTACAACCTATGCCGAGACGATGCCAGACGGTGATTGATAATAATGGTTATGCTACAAAACATTAACACAAACGTGGTTGGTTTTCTATAATTCAATGAACTTTGTTTCTGTTTTCTATAAATGTTTAGCTTTGTCTATATATGTTTGTCCTTCATAGTTCCGGTTTTTTCAATTAATTTTTTATTAAAGGGAGTCTAATGAATTTATTTATGTATAAGTGAGTATTATGCTATAACGAATTATGTATACAGGTTGGTGTATTAATAAAACAAGTTAAAAAAGAAATACAACACAATATTAATTTGTCTATATACTTTTGTCCATTACTGTACGTCACGAAAACCCATGTCGCTCATTTCCGTCAGTCTCTGTCTGTCGGTCTGTCCGCTAATCCTTGTCCCATAACTTGGGAAGTACCGGTTGGATTTGGATGAAAGTTTTACACGAAGTTACTACTACGCCAAGTTTTTGAAAATCAGTCCAGTGGCAAACGAGAAAAAATCTAAAGACTTGTTTTACTGTCAACATGCATCAAATAAGCATCTGTAAGGGGCGGAGCATACGGTTGATCCCTCGTAAAATTGCTTTTTAACCTTTAATACTGCAACGTCTCAAATATGAAAAACCGTATATATTTTTTTAGTTAGGAAATAACACTTCTCATAAATTCTCGGACACACCATACAGCATTTTCTCACATAATATGGGAAATTTCTATACCATGAAAACCATACATTTATGAACTTATTGTGCGAAATTTAAACAACCAGATGATCGATTTTCTTGGGACTGCTACTTTTAATTCCCTTCAAGTTTCCGGTGGTCAGTTGCTTTTTTCATTTACGTGAACTATAATAACATGCTGTATATCAAGTACATGGCCGAATTTGACGACGGGGTAATTCTGTGAATCATTCTACATGAAATATTGTTACGACGGTCAGATTATGGTTTATCCTAAACAGGTGCAGCGAGTCAAACTTTTTTTTGAAAAGCCCTTTTTCTATAAAAATATCATGTAATATTTTTTTGCTGGTTTTGTAGGAATTTTCTGAATTATTTCGTGAACAGGTGTAACTATAAATTCAAATAGAATCCAATAAGAGAAGCGCTTCATTAACACCAAACCCCAACTCTTAAGCTATATTTCTGGTAATTCGTCTGTGACTGCAAAGTCAAAATTACGAATTTTACGAACAAACCAATTTTCAAATTTGACACCTCGTATCTTGCAAACCAGACCAACCTACGTTTGTATGAGCTTTTCTCCTTATCATCATCCAAGGAAACACTTTTTTTTTGTTCTGTTATTGGCACTGGTCGATGACCAACTGGCCAGATCCTTATGTTCAGTATAATGCTATGCTTTAATAGAAAATAGAACATCCATTACTTAATATTACTATTGTATATTATTTCTATTATAGTTACATAGAGTATGCAAACACATATTTCTCTTTTTTTTAGTTTTTTTTTAACCAATACTTTTTACTTGTTTTTTCCTTTTCTCTATTTTGTTTATAAGATTGTTTTATTTTCAATATTTTCTTCTTTTTTTCATTTTTTCAAACAAACTTACTGTAATTTACATTTTATAATGTTAGGCCTACTTTCCGACAATGCTTGTATAAAAGTTTGTAAACTTGCTGGTTCTCAGAACTGAGAATTGATTCTAAATTTAGAGGCAAAGGAAAGTGATTCGCTAAAATTTTATACAATTCAGAATTTTCTTTGTTAGAACTTGTACATTCTAATATTAAGGACATGACCACTTCTTATTCTGCTCACGGTTCTAATGTAAGGACGATTGGTAATTCCTTGAAACCAAGGTCTGCTTCGAAGAGTCTCTTGTATACGTTTCAGGTAACTTCCTGTTGGACTGATTTTGTAGTGGTTATTCCACTTATTCTTTAGTCGTTGTCTGATCAGAAAATGAGCGTCAGTAAAAGGAATCTCCATGCCCGGAACGTAATCGCCTCTAGTTGTAGCTCTTTTTGCAAAATTATCTACCATCTCGTTTTCTTTTATACCTGAGTGGCCTTTGATCCAGACTATGTTTATAGTTTTGTCGATTCTATTCAGCTCCTGAATGCGCTTGATGATGTTCGCAATTAGATGATTAAGATCTGCAGTGGGGTGACAATTCTCCAATTTTGTTACAGCACTTCTACAGTCGGTAAAAATAACAAAATTGTTATTTCCATGGAATTGGAAACAGTATTCAATAGCTTGGTTGATCGCAACCAGTTCTGCTGTGTATACCGAACATTCAGGTGGCAACTTGAATTCTTGGTGATACGAATTGTTGCTGTGATAAAATGAACATCCCGCTAAATTGTCTTTCTTCGAACCATCCGCGAAGATATATTCCCATCCACTCCATCGTGTTCGAATATTATGCCGGAATTTGTAAGGTGTTGATAAATTTAGTTCGGAATATTTCGTAAAGATAACTTCGGGTGGAGAGTTATATGCAGAATATTCAGGTATGAAACATGGGTTGATTTGACTAGAGTGTACCTTCTTGACGGTAGGAAGAAGCCACTCATAACTCTCTACGATCAGAGGAAGCCTTTTGTGTTACCAGTATTTCGCTGTTAATCCATGAATAAACAATTGGTGGATCTCGTTAATGAATCCCCTGCTAACCAGTTTAACCAGAGCTTTATCGCTCAACATTTGTCGTCTCAATTGAAGAAGAGGTTCGATACATCAAGGAAACACTTCTTGAAGTTTAATTTTTACCTTTGTAACTCCTCGCATTGTACCCAATTAGCTAAAAATACTGTTTAGTAAAGATTGTAAAGAATAATCCCCCATAGCAATAGACATAATGATAAATACAGCTTCAAACATGTACACAAATGTATCGGGTTTTAAAATAGGGACTTGACAACTTTGAACTTTCACTGTGAACGCACTTTTAAATTAGTTATCGAATATTCCTGCCGTTCAAGCTTCCGTTGCAAACGAACAGAACACATCGATTATCAAGAATTGGGCATAGCGCAGACCACAATATGGCGAATTTTCCGAAGAGCTCGTGGCCTGTACCCTTATAAGATCATATGTTCGTTCGTTCATATGAACCGACGTACGTTCTCGAATTGAGCTCTAGAGATGTTGCAGGAAAGTGACTAATTTAAACCCAAAATCATCTTCAGCTATGAGGCGCATTTTTGACTAAACGGCTTCGTCAACAAACAGAATATCCGTTATTGATCAGGTGAAAACTTCAAGGAACACCACTTCATCCACTGTTTGGTGTGGTTTTCATGCTGGTGGTGTCATTGGGCAGTTTTTTTTTTCGTTGATGAAAATGACCGTCACGTCACAGTCAACGGAGATTGCTACAGAGACATGTAGCAACGTTATTTTTTTGGTCAATTGGATGAGCTAGTTATGAATGATATGTGGTTACAACAAGACGGTGCCACAAGCCACACAGCGGGTGAAACAATCGACATATTGAAATCAAAATTCGGTGAGCGTATTATATCGAGAAATTGTCCTGTCTAATGACCACCTAGATCATGTGATTTACCACCTCCAGACTTTTTTTGTGGGACTGCATCAAATCATTGATCTATGACAACAAACCGAACGAGAAATAGTGGCCGTTTCTGTCGAAATGTATGGTCGAGTCATTGAAAATTGGGTTCAACGACATATGAACGACGTCGACTTCCATACATAAATGCTTTGAGTATACTTCAATCGAATAATAAAGCTTTCAATGTATGTCAAATGGATTGCGTTTATTCAAAAAGAAAGTTGTCAAGTCACTAATGGAAAACCCTTTATTATTTACAATAATGGTAAGAAAATTCAATTAAAACTGATACAAAGCAGACATTAAACTTTAAGTCGATGAAGAATGAAGAAATTAAATAATATTGTTTATTATAGAATGCAAATGATAGTTCCATCATTTATAGTATCTGATAATATAATAATGAATGCAGTATTAAATATGCATTATTTGCAATTAGTCCACATCGAATGTATGAAAATTCCATTAAAATTGATGCAAAGTGAACATGTACCAAATTGTCATATGATGCATAGATGCTCTGGCAGCAACATGAAATCTGGCAGCTAAATCGTTTTTATCAAATCACCGTCAATTAAATCTCTGTAACAAATTACCATTACAAATGCGTTTGAATATTACATATAAAATTGAATTTTGGGAAATGAAATGTGTGCACCAATTCTATTAGCAAACCCAACGAGAGCATACAATGCTCTTATCAGTGGATGGAAATATCCTGATAAAGTTGAAGCTTTCCTTCCTCATAAGATTCTGATTTACAGAATTAATTCCAAAATATCATTTATTGGTATAGATACTAGATATTATAGAAAGTTGCAGAATTGAAGCGAAGACGACTAGCAGTAACCAATCGGTTAAGTTACTTGGTGGGTATTAAAATAGGACTCTCTACATCATACTATATAGAAGTGTATGCTGTTCATGCATTTTTTGAAAGGTAAGAATGAAAGTTACTGATCAATGATTGATTCATGCAATCTCATTCTTGGTCGTAATTTATAGTCTAAGAAATATAGCAACATCGTGAGGGGACAAATTATTTGGTGAACAGGTGTAAATAGGGTTATCTGACGAGATTATGGCTTGTGATAAGAAACAAATGTTCCACGTTCTATTTTTTATTCAAGGAAAATTAGAAATACAATTTTTATCAAGTTATTTTATTGTTACGGGAATGAACGCCCTAAAATACCTACATCGGGCATAATAAATTCCAAATCAGAATATTTGTTTTTTGCTCTTATTGCAGTACTTTTGAAAACCATTTTTTTAAATCTATTCTACAGCTTAAGGTGGCCGGACGATTTAGCTGGTGCTTAGTTTGAAGATAACACTCGCACATGCACAAAGTAATCTGTAGATTTGACCAGACCCATCTGCCGACGAATTTTAGGTCCGTTTGGCCCGTACACCCTCAACATTTTGAGTGACTTGCGAAAAACCGCCAATTGGTGCATACGTAATATATATATATATATATATATACGTAATATAATAATACGTAAACAAAATTAAACGAATGGTTTGTTCGTACAACCTGTTGGCTGACAGTCAGCAAACTGATAGTCGGCGACAAGTCATGACCTAGTTTATTCAATTAGCTGTCACTGACTGTGTAGATTGTGTGTGCATGAGAACGTTACGAGTTGGCTGAGAAAGCTTCGACCGAATACTTACAACTGATCCGCTGTTCGGACAGAAACTTCTGACTATTTGATGACTGTCAAATTAGTCAGCAGATTATTGTCCAGTAAATTGTCAGAGCCCGAAATCAAGTACAATCATTATTCGAGTAACATCTTTCAGCATGAGGTAGACAATTTTGGAAAAGTTCGGGTATTTTGATTTTCTGTAAACCAGAATGATCTAGGCTTTATCGTCCAATTGTCCGGAAATGCTTGCATTTTCCTCTAGAGGGGATAACCAGAAAAACTTTTTAGAAAAATAACAGCACCAAAAAATGTCAAGTAGATTTACTCAGTAATTCCCATTCAACTCTCATTTAAAAAATATAGACATACATTTGGAGAAATTTGATTCCACACATCGAATGACAAGATGAAGAAGCAAAAAGTAAGAATTCTGAATAAACATATGCGATGATTATGCATGAAAAATGTATTGTAAATAGTTTTTTAGAAAACTAGTTGTTCCCTAACAGTTGTCTCCCAGCCTTGAAGCATATACACAAACCATATGTATATTCTAGTTTCAGTCCAACCCACAGCTGATAAAAAAAAACGAAATGATTAATTTTGAAGATTTTGTGATACAGCTATTTTCAGGCTATCAAAATTGAAGATTTTCGTATATTGTACTAAATACAAAGATATTTTTTCAAACTATCCGCCTATTTAACAATGCTGCTGGCTGAGGTGAAAATAATATTTTTCCTATATGTGCAGACTTTCACTGAAAAAAAAGTAAGTGACTAAAAAGCTAAAACGGCTGAGCATAATTACAATTACCAAGATCTGTTTAAATACCTTAAATAAGCTTCACAGAGTTCCCGACATAGACCAAAAGAAATGAAACTACAAACATACAAAAACTCATCAAGGAAAAATCATAAGTCAACTCGCGTTTTCGCCCTTGAGACATACAACAAGCAGAAATACGGATAAATATAAATGTCCGAGGTGGCAAAGTTGATGATGACTACTAGCAACACTGCTAGGAACAAAGTAATCGCGTAATTCCGCATTTTGTACCTGTAACAACAAAAATTTTAAAGATTGTTCACAAAAAACTAGTATTTATTATGGTTCTTGAAAGTTTTGATCTCAGATTTTTCACACTGAATCTAGGATCTAGCATTTCTGTCATTACAGGGCCAATAAACAAAATATTGAGCACGAATCACTTTGATAGCTTAAAGTGATTTGAGATTGCATCAAATATGATACATAATTTTGAAATACGTATTGAAAACAGATAATTTCATATTATACCTCATAGTCCTCCAAAAAACTTTAGTAGTGGGGACAACTTATAGCCGAAAATACGTATAATTGACTTAACCGCACAACAACAGAGCGCCATCACTATTCTCTGCCTCCTTACAGGTCTGGTGGATGAATTTTGAGGTGATTATTATCACACCAACCTGTATAAAGTAGCATCATTTTCTATGAATATATCATATCGGATCATCCTCTAGTTTTTCAGTCTTTGGTTCCATCAATGATGCCTACGATTCCAGGAAATCTATCTTTTATTATTGAAATCCTGCTTTGTGCTATATATTTCTTCTTCTGTTCGCCATTTTATGATTTCTGGTGCCAGACTACTCAAAAAGTTGGTCAATCTGGATATAACTGCATGCAGTGTAATTACGGAAACATCTCTGAAGATGACTGTTTGATATCCAGCAAATCTTAAAAGCATACAGGTTTCTTTTTACCATATGACGCAGCCTCATATTTAAAATCGTTACTACCACGAAATTTCACTGAATTTTTTTCTGCGACTCGAAAATGTTACAAAAACTCGTTGCTGTTGAATTGTGGCACTGTTTCTTCCACAAAATTAAGGTTTTCTGGGTTTCATTCTCTCTTCCGAAGAACAGTCGGACATTTTTGCGTGTTCGCTGCTTATTATATCGCTCATAGTTATTTTACTCCGAAGCAGTCGATTTTTAAACTGCCTACGATTGGTAGAACTGGGAAAAGTCTCCTTATCCTCCCAAAATCTCAATACACTAGAAACATAGGAGCGGTCGTATCGGTTAGTTCTGGATGTACGAAGTTCGACACCTTTAGGATGGGAGACTGAAGTCAGGTTAGCCTATCTGACAGGTCATCGCGCGGCGGCATCATCGACGAGAGCTTTTAGGTAGAAGGGTGCTAGATCGCCGAAAGCCCCCGGTGCGAAAATTTCCCCAGACTGCCCGTTCAAGAAGAGTCATTGATCCGTAAATGTTTTTTGCGAAGCAATATTCGTCGTCAAGATAGTTTAGACTCATTCTAATAGCTATCATTGTCACTGACTGACTGGCGTTCTCTGAACTGTCAGAAGGTTCTGTACGAACAGTGGACTAGCTGTCGGCAAACAGTTAGAAACTGTACGAACAGATAACATCACTCTAATTCTGATTTTGACAGTCACCGACAAGTTATCGACTACTGTATGAACAAACCATAAATTCAAAGGGATCATCGGTTTCGTATCTTTGCCTTTTCAAGTTTTCACTGAACTGCGTACCTACCTATGTAATTAGATATTGGGAATTTAACTATTCTAAAACGACCACAATATCGTATCAACAGCACCCAACACTCTAGGTATAAATAAAAAAGCAAATGACGTCATACTCACTGAACAATTGGAGAATGCTTTGCGTCTTGAAGAAGGAGAATACAGGCTCAGAATCTAACTTTTCACAGCAAAGCAAATAATTATGGGATCAGATTTCACACTATCCAATTTTGGAAATCCTTGCAAAGACTTCCAGGCGTTTGATTCAAATCTATAAATTTAGCTTCTGTCACATGTTTTCCAGCTATCTTCGAATTTGACACGGGTATTCACATATATACACACAATGTATCATTTGCTCTGCTTGATTGGATGTCCTTTGTCAGCGTGAATCTGATTTTAGCGACCCCACCTTAAAACAGCACTAGAGGAGCTTCTTCCGATTAATTTTGTAGTTATTAGAATTGGAAACTCAAATGATATTACATAAGGTTATCGGAATGATTACATAGAGACGCTTTTCCTATTACACGTGGCTAGTTCAAAACACGTTGCAACTAACTTTGTGGAAGATCTAATGTGATATCAATGTAATAGTCCCGGTTAACCTCTAATTTTATCTACCCTATAAGTCCGTAGTTTAATTGAATAATAGTAGCCTGCCGCAATCACGTTGAATTCGAGTTCGAAGATGGGGTTCTTAACATATTTTAGAAACATAAATAGTTTTTGCTGATGTCATAAAAAGCAGTTATCGCCAAATTATGATCTCGATAACAATCTCCGTGAGCAACGCGATATTGTAAGATATATTAGGAAGTATTTTGCTGCTAATAACGTCAGTGGCAGCAGTGCTGGAGTTGGTGGATCCTTTTCGGAAGTTTCTTCAACAGAAGCTCTGTGCAGCACGTCCATCAGTGATTCCGTATTGTGTATCATCAGAGCTTCAAGGTCATATTAATGATCTTAAGGTGGACAAGGCACCTGGAGAGGATCAGATCACCAACAAGGCACTGAAGCTGCTGTCGTCAAACGCAGTGATATAACTGGTAACAATAATTAATGCAATTCCCAGATGCGTAAAAGGTCGATGTCATCATAATCCCAAAGAAGGTGGATTCAATATTTCCGCAGAATTATCGTCCCATTAGCTTGCTGTCAATTCCTTTGAAGCTCGTTGAAAAGGTGATTTATGGTCACCTTGGGAATTTTTCGTCGGATCGTCAAGTGATTTCTGACGTTCAATTCTTTTTTCGGTCCAAGCATAGTACGGAGCTACAGGCAGTCAGGCTGGTGGAGCGTATAAACAGCGGATTCACCCATGACACGAGCAAGGGAATCCTGTTTCTAGATGTCGAGAAAACCTTTGAGAAGGTGGGGCACGCAGCCCTCCTTTATAAACTTATTCAAAAGTGTCCCTTTTTTCTATGAAAAATGTTCAAATCCATTTAGATTCAAAATTGACAATGTATTTACTACAACACGGCGCATTCGGGCCCGAGTTAGGACCACTTGTACATTCGATTTCCATTCACGACGTCCCCGATCCCGGTGACTGTGAAGTCTACCTCCATGCCGGCAACATCGCATTAGTAGCCCAGTCATGTTCTAGTGACATAGTCCCTGAAAGGCTGCGGGAAGCGGTGGACGAAGTTTTAAAGTAAACGAATCGGTGGCTAATCAAAATTAATTTTTCAAATGCGCGTTTGCTCCGTATGATCGCTGTGGGCATCATCAAAAGCGTCCATCTATGGAGGAATGACTCAACGACACGACACGCTCGAGCAAGCATTGTTGGTTGCCGAAAGCCAAGTAGTGTTTATCTCTGAGAAGATGTGAAAGAAAGATAGTTGGTTGAGTAGCCAGATCGCATCTGGATGATTATGTGTATTGGTCTGCATGTGTATCAGTGATATTTGCTATGTGAGAAAATTATCACTGCATATGCCACAAATAAGGTATATCTATTAGCTGTGCTCGACAGGTTATCTATATGTTCTCCTTTCTGAAGATAGGTTATGTTCAAAGTTTTCTAAAATTTTGAGGATAATTACAGGAAATCACCATTGCGTTGTGTGTAAGTAATGTTAGGATGTATATCACTTGTAATTCGACAGTGTACACTGAACATAATATTGCAATATGTGGCAGTATGTAAGCATAAAATATAAGATTCCAGATACAGTTAATTACTTCACCAACCAGGGATTTTCCTTTCTTATTTCTCTCATTTTTGAAATGCAGCAAATTTGCATATGTAATCTCCAGGATGAATAAGAAAAAGTGGATGAGCAACTAATTCCTAGCTTTAAACAAATCTCAATTGAGTGTATATGAGACAACAAATCAATGGAACTATCACCAATACAGATTATTAGCACACAAATCCTCACTATGCACATATGCACTGCCGTTTCTTTCCAGCTATAGTATACAACGTACAGCTTAGGCCCGTATCGTCAGTCGTCCCTACAATTGTAGGGCGCGTTTATGGCCTTCTTGATTGTCATAGTTTTCTACTTCTCCGTGTCAGCGCTCTATTTTGAGGATATGTCACAAACATCTATTTGCATCAAATTGTGTTTGCTTTTGGGTTTTATCATGTTTTATCAGCCTGAAATTTCCTACAATTTAAAAGGAAAACATATCTTAACAATAGGAGACCGCTGACGCTGACACGGGACGAGTGTAATCTAGAAATTTTTGAAGGAGAGAAGAGTATGACAATCAAGGAGGCCATAAACGCGCCCTACAATTGTAGGGACGACTGACGATACGGGCCTAAGACCTCCAGTAGTGCCATCTCTGAAGCAGATTTCACATCACATCAGAGCCAGAGATTGATAACAAGCCTCATAACGTTTAGGCAACACGTACAACTAAGAGCTAAGTTAATATCTTGTAGAAAAACCTACGATATAACGTCACTTTACCGTGCCGGACCGCCTTGAGAAGCAACGATGAGTAGTAGTACTGACTGTATGTGAAATAGCACTCTAAGGGCGGATTGCACAAACATTAATCTTTAACGGTCAGTTGGACCAATGGGAAAGGACCTCATTGAAATGCAATTTGACGGAAGCTGTCAAAGCTCTCTGAATATCAGTGATTTCTATTGAAATATTGTATAAAGTCGTGAAAAAGCCATTGTATTATAAACAAGAACAGTTTTTGATTCCAACATGATGCTGTTGTATAGAGAAAACAGGACAACTTTCATGTATTTTGCTTCTTCTTATAAGTTTATATATATAACAAATCAGCCAATGGGACTGTGACAAATAATAGGTCGATTTTATAGCTGTTAAATTTAATAGCAGGTTTGGACGTTTGTTAATGCATGGCTATATCGAATTTGCTAAGTTCAATATACTGAGTGTTTATATGTTATTATAGCTACATACCTGTTAAAATATGCGGATTAGTTTGCATTTTGCATGAAAAAATAACATAAAATGAATTCCGACCAATTCCTCATCTTTCGTTACATCATAGTAATAATCATTTATTATCAATTTATAGATCAATCCCTACAGCTTCGTGGCGCATAATGGAATTACTATAGACACAGACCTAAAATTATTAGTAATTACTGAAAAATAAGAGCTAAAAAAATTATAATAGTAATAAAATATTGGTGGTTTAGTTTTTTGACTGGTGGGGACATAATGACACAAAACTTATATACTGAAGAAGCACAGAGTATTATACAGAGGCGACACTCTGTCAAAAATCAGGTTCTATGTTGCTATGACATTTAGGATTTAGGAGTTATGAAAAACATTGAGTTTTATCAATACTATATATAAATATATAAATAGCTTTTCAAGAAATAATAATGATTATCTCGCCAAAATGCATGTGGGTAAATGATAAACACATAAATTCCGTGATTATGTTGTTTGACATATGACATTCGTGACGTCTTGCGTAACAACCCCTAGGAAAAAATCCTCCTGACGCTAATGAACATAAGCGGGAAACGTGGTGAGCAGTTGGGGAAGATGAAAGGGTCCGACAGCAGGTGACGCGTCTGTATAATCTGTGCCTGTGTTCGATAATCGATCTTCTGTGATCTATTCTCCTTCTCCAATGTCACTCTAGTCTATGTTTTGTGATCACTTGTGTTATTTGACGTCCAGCTATTTGTGGAAAATGGAATTTTGGAAGAACAAATTTCTGTATAAAAAGTGCTCCGTCCAAAATTTTTTTGTGCAGAATAACATATTACACTAGCGTGTACACGTTAAATCTGCAATAACCCCCAGATAGGTGTGTGGATGTACCATCACCGATGGTGCGACTGATTATACACTGAAATCAAAACATAAAACTGCAACTGCAATTGTATGTATGAATGTTGAAACTCTTTAACAGTTTCGGACCAGTGGTGTCAAAATGTGGTTGAGGAACTAGAAAGAAGTGTATGAATGTTTTGAAACGCAACACCTAACAAAAATTTGAGTGAAAAGGTTTTTTCATGTAAGGGTTTGGAAGTGCAAGTTTGCAAATGTAGGATAAACTATAAACATACGGTAGGTGATGTTATGTTATTATAATCACATATGGATTACAAATGTTGCAATAAACATGGAGAAACCTTCAGCTAAACTGAAAAAAATGGATTATACTCAGACGTCAAGCATTTCTTAAAAATCACAGCTCAATTTAATATAATTTCATAATATTTAATAAACTGATAACATGTCAATGACAAGCTATTACTTCATATTTTACAGTGTTTTGTTTTGAATACTATTTGCTGCCAAAAATCTGACCGAGAGATCTTGAGGCTGATTGGGTATATTTGACGGTCTGTTTGGTACTCGTAACCTATAGGTGAAAAATAATGGTTTGTTAGATTGTGAAATTGGCACTTATCAAGCTATTGTTGGGTACATCACGGTTGCGTCAGAGTATATTCGTTTGTAAGTCTGTCTATTTTTGTAAGTACGCATCCCGGTATTCAAGCTCCAACATCAAAGAAATGCAACAAAACAAATCAAATCCTATAAGAGAAAAACTGAAAAGTCTACTCCTTACAGCTTTTAGGTTAACAGCGCTGAGATAGGGTTTTTTCTCGGTCGAGGATTTTTATAAAGATTATACGTCACGTCTGCAATTTCATATTAGAAATATGAATCTGCCAGAAGCGAAGTCGCAAAGTAGCCAGTTTAGCGAAGTTCTCTAGAAGCTGCTGCTACTATAACTTCAGATATTTATATTTTTCACGTAGTAAGAGCACAATATATATACCTACGGGTCAATAAAATCACTCTCGATAATATTTGTTAGCCGAGTGGATTGGACGCGCATCGTATGCTGGGACATTTTCAGCACACAAAGTACTGGTACATGGTTTAGAGAGCTAGCTGTTGACGCGTCCGCTTCAGCTACATGCGGTACTAGAGGCAGATTATATTTTTTTAGTGCTGAGTGTTGTGTTGATATGTGCATTGTGCAATATTCCAAAACAAATGTTGTTGATCAACAAATTTACGTGTGTAGACGACTGTTTTCAGTCATAGCCCAGGTCCGTAAACAGGAAAGCGAACTTTGCTATTTCTCTAGTTCTGAAATAACTGCTCGGGTTTTGATGGCACATTGACACAAAGACTACTACTATGTCAATGATAAAATCATGTGCCTTCACCAGCGATAGAGAAGAAACAAGTAGAAAATTAAAGCAAATTGCTTAGTTTTTCTACATTCTGATCACTTTAGCGCATAAACGATGAAGTCCGGCATGGCTTCTATAGTTGCAGATATCTTTAATAAAGCCCTTAATTTATGTTCTTGTTCCTTAACCATATTCGAGCAATGGCAGTGTAAAGAATGTTTTCCAAAATGTATAAATTAAAGGTCAGTTACGCGAACAGTTCATTGTAAATAAAGATAATGCGAAAAGTACCGAATAAATCAATTTTAGACCATTGCCAGTGGTTTCTCATATTTTTGCGTTCTACATAAAAATCACAGAAATTCTTGGTCAAAACATGTATCAGCGAAAAACGCTGCCGCTGGCAGTTAAATCAATTTATAAGCTTGCTAACGTTACGCCACTTGATACATAACCTAATCAAAATTGCATTCACATATTTGAAGATCAAACTTCTCTGCAGATCAGATGCAGTGTCTTCATCGCTTGTAACACACATCTCCTGATAAGTTCATCATCATTATTTGAATAAACTAATTAAAATAGAGCAAACCATCAAAGAAAGCCACGTCGAGCAAAACAAAACATACGAGTATGTCATGTCAAACAGAGCGTAAAGCAGCGAAAAAACCAGCTGATCTGTCGCAACAAACACGTGATTTGCAGGCTCGCTTTCATTGGTGAATCGGGAACGGCAACGGCAGAAAGTAAAAACTTCGTCAAGTCTAGCGTCAGGGTTGTGGACAAATGTTGCAGAATTCTTGTAACAGTTAAACGTTAAGGGGAAGGCTATGGCAGTGGTGCGGAGCGTCAGAGTTTATAATCGACCTTTAGACACTCTTGTGATTTTGGTAATTTTTGTTGTTGTTGTATGTTTGGATGGTTTTGGATTGGTGCTTTAGGGGATCATAACGCAAAATGGTGGGTCAAACGAAGGGCGGTCCTCAAAATGGAAAACTAAACATCAGTTGAGGGTAGACAGTACTGGCAAGTAACCGTTCGTTAATGATGGTCGCGAATAACACAAAACTAACAATGAGGACCACAAAATTAACGTTCATATTCGATTACCAAAAACGCTCTATTAAAACATTATTAGCGGAATCAGTCACATTTGAGACATTACCTAAATAAATTATCAGGCTGTGATAAAATATAGCACAGTGTGATACTTATGCATTTGAATGAAAATGATTATTTAACATTGACACAGTCCAAGTTGATTACATAGTAGGCACATCTACAAATACGTTATACAGGGTGTTCATTTGAAAACTTCCCACCACGGATTTATCGAAAACCACTAATTAGAAGAAAAAACGCCGAGACACGTCAAAAGATTTGTCAAGGGGGACAACTTTTTAACCAAAAACTATTGCACCCCCTTTCACAGTCGCCCCCCCAGGGTCATTCCCTTAAAAATTTTAAATGAAAAGGGTATCGAGTAATAGCTTGTTTAAAAGGTCTTTCAAAGTCCTTTATTTTTGATTTGATTTTTTAAAATCAGTCGACTCGTTTTGCAGAAAATTAGAAAAATCTTTATCTTAATTTGTTTAGATAGAAAATAAAAACACACGAAAATATCACTTTTCATTTCAACAAGTGTTCAAAATGTTGGTGTACTTCTAAAATGGTTTACACATTAGCAGAAAGAGTGGAAATGATTTTAATTTATGGTGTCCAAAATCAATGTGCTCGACAAACTGGAAGGTAACTTCTCATAGATATGTTTTAGACCTTGTTGCTAAATTTACTCAAACTGGATCTGTTGCAAATAAAAAACGTGGTTATCGGAGAGTTTTGGATGAAGTCGCTTAACTTGAAGTTTTGAAATACATCCCAATACTCCATTACGAAAAATTGTTACTGCGACTGGTATTTTATCAGGGTCTGTACACACAGTTACTAATCTCCATAAATTTCATCCATTCAAACTGAAATCATTGCCAGAGTTAACCAGATGATTTCGATAGGCCAGTTGAATTTTGTGAATAAATGACTACACCGATTAATGATAATACCCTCCCTTCATGTAAAGAATATCTGCTTCAGTGATGGATGCACATTTTATCTAACTGGATTTGTTACTAAGCATAACTGCAGGTATAGGAGCAATGAAAATCCTCATGCTTTTGTAGAAGGGCATACCCAGTACCACCAAAACCTAATGCATGGGCAAGCATTTTAGGAAACAAAGTGATTGGGCCATCGCTTATTAATGGGAATTTGAATGGAGGCATTCGAAGAAGATGAAAACACTATGCTTGATGAGGCTGAAATATATTTCCTGCAAGACGGTGCTACTCCTCACTATGTTCTTCCGGTGCGGAAACGGCGAGATAAATGGACAGCGCGAAGGGCGCCTGTAGAATGGCTTGCTAGATCTCCTGATTTAACGCAATTCGACTTTTTTCTATGGGGCCATTTAAAATCTATTGTGTTTACTCCCCAACCTGAAGGTTTGGATGAACTTCGTCAACGCATCATCGAAAGCTGCCATGATATCTCACAAACGTTTTGAAAATGTCCGTCAGGAATTTGAACATCGCCTGTATCATTGTTTGGCCAATAGCGGGCAACATTTTGAACACTAATTGAAATAAAAAGTGATGTTTTCGTGTGTTTTTGTTTTCTATCTGAACAAATTAAGATAAATGAAGATTTTTCTAATTTTCCTGAAAACGAATCTACCGATTTTAAAAAATCGAACGTCAAAATAAAGGACTTCGAAAGACCTGTTAAATAAGCTATTACCCGAAAGACCTGTTAAATAAGCTATTACTCGATACCCCTTGTCATTTAAAATTTTTAAGGGGACGACCCTGGGGGGCAGAGGGAGAAATCTGACGTGTCTCGCCGTTTTTTCTTTTAATCAGTGGTTTTCGATAAATCCGTGGTGGGAAGTTTTCAAATGAACTTGTTGACTGACTAAATTATTTGCTAACTCCGAACCTGTCGCCCACCTGCCGTGAGCCGATTCGTGATAAGCCGACACGTGACAGCAAAACTCAACCTTCAATCAGTCGGCTGAAAAATGCATGGTATTTTGCGGTAGTGTAATTTCTAGTTATGACTGTTCTGTGGTAAGAGGTACGAAGAGGGCTAGCAGTTCAAACACGATATTTTCTCAATATATTGAACCAGACTGCACTACAAAGTACATACCTGTATATAGTAGTAGTAACATCTAAAGGTCAAACATGGATGGGAGGTAAATTTAATGAAGGATAATAAGCTTGGAAGCCGCAGGATAAGTTTCTGCTGTTACATTAAATTTAAATATATCTGGCCATCCTGAATAAATACCTCAATGGGCACAAAGCCCAAAACTGAACGAGACCCTAGGTAAGGCACGTCTTATTCAGTAAAATAGGGTAGCAGTCTAATTAACCGTGATCACACTTCCAGATAGAGTAGATAGCTGATTAGAATCGATAACAAATTATACTACTTAGACGGCACAGATCATACGACCCGTTGAGTTTTGCGGTTTGTGCCCATTGCCATATTTATTCAGGACGCCAGGATACACAACATATAAAAAATTCAGCAAAATTATTCGAAGCACTTTTCCCCAGAGGCGTGTTGCAGGGTTCTTTATCTCTTATAAAGGGTTCACTTGAAAACTTCTCACCACGGATTTGTCGAAAACCACTGATTAAAAGAAAAAACGCCGAGACACGGCATACGATTTGTCAAGGGGAACAACTTTTTAAACAGAAACTACTTCACCCCTTTTCACCCTCTGCCACCCAGGGCAATACCCTTCAGATTTTAAATGACAAGTGGTATCGAGTATGTAATTGCTTGTTTGAAAAAACCATTTTTGTTCAGATTTTTCTCATCCTCAATTCCCTGGTCAACATCTGATGAACTGTATGGTGTGAGTCAAATTTAACTTTTCTCCGATCATTCTGTCAGCCGACGATCTGAACACACAAGATCTCGCATTCTGTCAATATTTTTATCAGTTCTTGAAGACGAAGGCCTTCCGCTTCGCGGTTCACCTTCAATCGACTCTCTCCTTTCTGAAAATGCCTTAAACCACTGAAAAACCTGGGGTCCGTAGGCCTGCTGAAGCTTAGCAGGTGTTTCAGCTGCACGGTGCCCAAGATTGAAGCAAAACCTGATAGGACACCGTTGCTTGACATCAAGTCAATCATTTTTAGAACACAATAGGTAAAACTGTTTCACAAAAAAAAAACCGCTACGGACAACCGAATGACTCAAGCAAGTTCAAGCCTGTACTGAAGGCGGATCACAAGTTTCCCTGTCTCCCCTCGAAGCTCGGTGCCTCCAGTGTTAAACGCCATGTTGCCAGTCTCATTGCTCAATTTACAGGCCTCGTACGATGTGGAAAGTAATAAGTAAGCTCAACAGATGAAAAATAAAACACTTACACTTGCTAGCTGATCGAACCTTCCAAACAACTCGTTCAACAGCCGAACTAACTCTTGTGCAGTACATTGCGATGCCAATACTGTGAAGCCCACTATATCAGCAAAAACAATGCTGCAACAAAAAGAAAAAATATATAAACATTTTTAGTATATAAAGGGTGTTTTATATAAGAACCGACACAGAGCAGGGACATGTAGGGAAACCCAAAATATTGTTATTTAGCGCAATTTACCTATATAGTAAATTGCTCCCATGAGAAGTTATCGGCCGTGAAAGTGGGGATTCAAGTTTAGAAAAACTCTCAGTCATTCTTGAACTTATAAAACTGCAAATTAGAGTAAAAAACGTTTCAGAAGTAAATTCTATATAAAATGAATTAATAATACTCAAGTCATTCAAATCCGCGAGCATGTTTAAAGATTTAAAGATTACTTTCGATTGATGGTCTTAGACACACGCAAAACGTGTGCCAAATTTCTTTTTTCTAAGTTCCAAGAATAACTGAGATTTTAGGTTTTTTTTTCGCAAATTGAAACCCCACTTTTACGGCGTATAACTTTGCAAAGGTGCCATTCAGTATACAGTAATGGACAAAAGTATATAGACAAATATGAATATTTACCTAAATACCTTTAGAAAACGAATTCATACTTCATTGCTCCATAAACAAATGCGTTATTAGTAGAAAAACTAAATTCCTTGTTTTACATTATCTGCAATGAATACAATACAAGTTTGAATATAAGCACTTCTATGAGGAACAAAAATATGTAGACAAATTCTTTTCAACATTAGTTTAGTACAGTTTCGTGTCATAAGAGGATTAGTTTGTATTCATCAAGTATTGTGAAATAAGTTGAGTGATTTTAAGACCATGCCACATGGTCCAGAAATTTATTTCGATGTGAAAACTAAGATAATTGAGTTATACAAAGATGGTCAACGTCAAGTCGACATGGCAAAAAAATTGAACAAATATAAACAAAAAGGTATCTTGGAGCCTCTAAGAGAAGTGGTCGGCCTAGAAAACTAAACGCTAGATCAGTTAGATTAATAAAAGTAATTTCGTCCAAAGATCCGGTTAAAACTTTAAAAAAAAAATAGCCGAAATCGAGACAAAAGGAATTGTCAGCGTTTCTACGAAAATTATAAGTAGAAGATTAAATGATTTGAAGTTATTTGCACGTCGCCCGAGTAAAAAGCCGCTAATCTCGAGGAAAAACCGTAAGGATCGATTACAGTTTGCACGGTTGCATCTTGATTGGAGCATCTGTGACTGGAAGATGGTATGTTTCAGTGACGATTCCAAGTTCAATATGTTTGGATCAGATGGTGTTCATTACGTCAGACGTCCTAGTGGACAAAGATTAAACCCAAAGTACACTTTGCCCACTGTCAAACATGGAGGCGGGTCTGTTATGGTTTGGGGGTGCTTTTCGGCGTTTGGGATGAGGCCTTTACATAGAATAGATGTCATTAAGGATAAGTTTGTATACATAGACATACTGAAGCATGTCATGTTACCCTATATGGAAGACAATATGCCCTTAAGATCAATCTTCCAGTAAGATAATGACCCGAAGCACACTTCAAATCTCGCAAAGAATTTCTTTCTGGAGGAAAAAATACCAGTTCTCAAATGGCCTTCACAGTCTCCTGATATAAACTCCATTGAAAATCTATGGAAATACTTAGATAAGCAAATACAAGATAAAAATTATTCAATATATACAATATAAACATTATTCAAACAAGGATGGACTTTTTGCCGCTTTAGAGCAAAAGTGGAGACAGATTGATGAATCCTTTATCAAGAAACTTCTACAATCTATGCCGAGACGATGCCACGACGTGATTGATAATAATAGTTATGCTACAAAATATTAATACAAACATGGTTGGTTTTCTATAATTCAATGAACTTTGCTTTTTTTTTTCTATATATGTTTGTCCTTTATAACTATAAGGTGTTTTCAATTAATTTTTTATTGAAGGGAGTCTAATCAGTTTATTTATGTATAAGTGAGTATTATGCTATAACGAATTATGTATACAGGTTGATGTATTAATAAAACAAGTTAAAAAAGAAATACAGCACAATATTAATTTGTCTATATACTTTTGTCCATTACTATATATGGAAGTTGCGTTAAGTTACAGTATTTTGGGTTCTTCTATATGCCTTTGGTCTGTGTCGGTTCTTATGCGAAACACCCTCTATTTTCTGAAACACGATTTTCCTTGTTTGTATACTGTGCTATAAGAAAAAAACATCACATTGACGATTTGTTTAAGTTTATTATTACGCCTAACATAATGGTTTATCAAGACTGTAAAGGAATAAGAAAGGGTAAATGTTTCAAAAGTAAAGACGATTTGGCATAAAACGCTTTGATAATCTTCGGTACCCATGCACAGTGCAAGCGGGGTGAATGCATGTTAATTAATAAGGAAACAGAAATTAGGCTCCTGAATTTTTGAGAATAGTATAAAAAATAACCACAAAAAGACCAGCTACTATATTTGATAGCAAGCAGTGAAAGTGAAAGGAATGCAGCTTATATTTCCACCCCCTGGTAATAACCCTGCCAACAATGACTGCAATACGGGAATACTGCCAGAAACTCATTCGTATAATTTGATATGAAAACAATAATAGGTATCAATAATGAAATGAAATATTACTGTAAATAAAATTGAGGCTCGACTAGGATTTTGTCCAATTTTGATTACAAGAAGAAGCATTTGAAAAACTTCTGAAACAAACATTGTGCTACATAGAGAATCGATTGAGGTATGGATGATCTTGAAGGTCACAGTTATCTGATATGTATTATTTGACTAAAAAATGATATCACAAGGCATCTGTCCATGAAGGTACCACATACATTACAGGTACGACAATCTTACTTTTTTGGCACTAATGTGATAAGTTCGAATGGTTAATTGTGCCGTAAATGTAGAAAGAGGAAATGTGCAACTATGCACACAAGCATTTTTGAGTGTAAAAGCGGTCTTATTATTCTAGAACTCTCTCCCACTTCAGTCGCGGCGCGCGATTCGCACGTCGCTAGTGCATTTGAATTTATGTGTCGATATGGGGTTCGTCTGATTTTCAGTACGTACAAAAAAATATACGCTAAAGTACTGAATTCATTTGTATCTACAACATTATAGGGCCATGAATTTGTTTATTTTACATTTTACGTTCAAAATTATGTCTACATTCAGATCAAAACACTGGCTACTTTCGGCAAAACATGAAGGTAACTGATAGAAAATGAAAGTATGCCAATTTCGTAGTCGCCCATACCCCAATTGATTCTTTATGCACCGCAAATCATGTTTCAACAGTTTTCTCTAATGTTTCTCACAGTAATAAAAATTCGATAAGACTCGAAACCCCCAAAACCACATTACTTCTATAAATAAACATTGAGCGATCTCACTGACACTAATACCCTTTGAAAAATTCATCCTATATGGATACATCACTGAAAATATCTTTACATTTACAATTTCATTACATAGATACAAGCGGTTCGTATTATTTCAAACACATCAAACAACACATTTGTAAAGGGAATGGTCAAATGCGTTGAAAATTTGAGTAATGGAATGTATACGGTAGTTGGAAATGAGACAACAAAACAGATATGCCAGTGGAAACACACATTACGCTTACATGGGTAAACATCAGACGCATTGCCACTGAATTGACACTGTATATTCGCTCCATCAACACTGTCGATCTAAACACTGTCGATATTTTCGGTAGAGGAATACGACAGTCAAATAGTAGTTGCAAAAGATAATGTTGGGTTTTTGTTTAAATTAGACTTTTGGAGGCTGTTGTTCAAACAAACGCTTAGTTTCGTTTTTTTTTGTTAGTTTTCCGTTACTATGGATCGGGTCTTAAAAAATGAAAATTATTTACGATATGTTTATTTATGGCCTATATGTTTTGTGGAACAAGCTTTTTTCATACCGTCTGTCGGAAAAAAGTTACAGGGTTGCAAAGTGATATTACTATTTTTTTAGCCATCCTTTATCGTTTTGTGCTATTTCGACTGTGAACATGATCTTTTTGTGAAAAATCTTTATGTTTTTGAAGCCGACTAAATTATGTATGATCTAAAACAAAAATCAACTCGATATGAGCAGAGGGAGCTCGTCAGTCATAACGCGATTATGAGGGCGTCAAAGCCTGTATGGACACTTTTTATCAATACAAGAACTATTCTTCTAACAAATAAAAGTTCCATAGTTGGATTTTGGTTTGGGTCTGAGCATATAAGCAACTTTCTTGGAAATAATTATTATGCACCGTTTTATCGATGCAAGTTGTTCAGGACGGTGCTTAAAATATGGACGAATAAAATGGGCATACCATTTTTTTGGGAAACACAATTTATTCAACAACAAAGAATGAGAAAATGCGTACTTTAGGATACAATTGAAAGTGTATGCACAAATGAAAAAAACTCTTGAAGCCATTCTTAGATACTTCAGAAACATATAAATTGAGATCTCACATAAAAAGATCCGAGTAAAAGCAAACATGTTATAACCAAGACTCTCGTCAAAATGCGGGTTTAGGCATTTGTTTACAATACGACTATACAGTCACGCAAATTTTCCTCAAAACACCTACTTTCAAATAACCACAACAAAAATGAAGTCGATCGGTCAAGTGGTTTCTGAGATCACCTAATTATTTATCACAAAACACGTGATTTCCAGCAATCACCACTAGTTAATGGAGCAACGTAGAAGGGTTGTTCAGAGTCGATGTAAATCACAAGCTGAATAATATTATTATGCGAAAAGCAAAGTGTTACCTTTTTTCTTACAAACATTTCGTATTTGTAAGGAACATTTGGAAAACATGCGTTACTATACACATTCTAAAACAAAGCGGATATGTCTACGACGTTTTGTTGCGAAAAAACCATTTCTGTTTTAAAATTTCTTCATACTCTTGCGTCAAATGAAATAATATCCGTAACTTTAAGAGGTGATTCCTTGCATTATTCTAAGCAAAAACGTTCATTATAACCTATGTCCGAAAATCAACCGTTTCGGAGCAAAAAGATGCTGAACTTATTTCTTTTCAGTCATGAAAAAAATTAATTTTGCACATTAATAATTTAAATTCATATGCCTAACAGCGTAAAATGTATCAATATATCTATTTATTAATTTTCTCTAACAAAATAATTCTCGTGCTTATTAAATACAATTTTCCGAAGAAAAACAAACAAAATTCCTCACATCGCGACCGACACGTGTCGGTAGGCAAAAAATAAATACCTAAATCGGGAAAAAATTGTTTGGTAGTTTCTTGCATACGTTAATGCAAGTAATGTTTACCCGAACTGAAATCACATTTTATTATTCAGTATATGTATTACTGTATCAGTGCGCGCATTTTGATACGAAAGATATATTTTCTGTACGCGAGTATCACGATATGCTTACGGAGAGGCTCATTGCAATTCTGAAGAGGCTAGGCGCAATTACGAATACCGTTGTCCTGATCGAAGGCTAGCAGCTACTCGTAGAAGAATATTCGTAGAAGTATCCCAAAGACTTCTGGACACAGGGAGCGTAGTGCCTAATTTTAACAATCGCGGAAGACATCGTGAAGTTGAAGTGGAAACCGAAGAACATCTATTGTGATTAATAATACATTAACTGTAACTTTATGTGATTTACAGATGTTTTTTTTCTTTTTCCGTGCATCGCATCGTTTCAAATAAGTGACTGATAATCGTGGGAATTGGTGGTGTGTACCGCCACGTACCGGTAAGTTCTGTCATTTTTTTTAAGTAAATGTACTGAAAGCGTTATTAAATAAAAAATATTAGCCACAAAAAAAATGAGAAAAGAATTCAATAATTCAAGGCATATTTTCAACAAAAATATTATACAAACGTAAACAATTCGATGAATCAGTTGCGGACGTCGAACGCTCGTGTCGCGGTTTCGTTGCAGCGTTGCCATATGTTTGAGAAAATTTTATTTACGACTCACTTTTCCTCGAAAACGATTGATTTTAGAACATAAGTCATAATGAACTTTTTTGTTTAGAATAATGCTAGGAAGCACCTCTTAAAGTTACGAATATTATTTCCCTAATAACCTGTATATTTAGAGCTGAAATATTCACACGATCAAAGATTTGCCTTAACGTTTATGAAAAAAATTATTTCATACTGGAACGAATGAACTGTTCAAAAAGTTAGCACGTATACTGGAGTCACAATTATCCATGGACATTGCAGATGCAGCACTAGAAGTCGCAGATTGCATAATAGTCAACAGGGCGTGTTATGACAAAACTTATGGGTGGGTTTTCCCGTTCTTAAGGTCGTATTTACCTTTTGGGGTAACGTGACCGAAATATCCAAAACAAAACGCCGCTTTAGGGAGGCAGGGTGTTTTTGAGAGCGGAATGCCTACCCAGGCGGTTCTGAATTTTGCTGGATTTGCGCGGACCTATTTTAAAATTTGAATGATCGTTTCGCGCGATCTCGGTTCAGGCTGTAAGTCAGATAAATATAAAATATAAAAATGCCATCAACTAGATCCTTTGAGAAAAAAGTCAGTCAAACAAGTCCATACCATTAGTCCATAGACATTCCTTCTCTCCGGAAACTTAACCCGCAGGGATATTATGTAAAAAACCTGAAAAACGTCAAAAAAAAAAAACAGACAAAATGTCATCTTGCAGACTAGGTAGTTTTTAGTGTACAAAATAGTTCATTACGCGTTTGCTCGCTACGACGCTGTTCGCTGACGTTTAAGCAACACGTACGAGTTCACAACAAGTGTGCAGCAGTTTGTGCTAAGAACATCTTGTAGAAAAACCTACGTTGTGTCACAAAAAAAACCTACGAAATGTAAAAAAACGACAAAATGTCAGTTTTCAATATACGTAATACCTGTACCGGTCAGACATCGCAGCGCGGTCAGAGCGAAGGAAGAACTATGCTGTGGTATGGCAAAAATACGTGTAATACCACACCAGAGCAACAAACCACTCGCAAAGGCCGGCGGCATGCCGCTGAGGCCGGTAGTCACATGATCCGTCTGCTGCGAATATTTTTATTAGGAATTTTAAGGGCTCATGTACGGATAAATCTATGATGTGTGGAATATATGTAGTAGGTGAGTAGAATTACCAAGGTTGGGAGCGTATGAATCTACTAACATAAAAAAACTGAGATAAACCCGCCTCACCCTCTACAACCCCCACCCCAAGTTTTTTGCCTCTAGTTTTTTCAAATATGATCGGGATCCTCTGAAACGTCAAGAAGCCGAGATTGAGCGATTTTGATTCTTTTTCGGTTTTGACCGTTTTCCCTGCCGCCACTGCACCGTTTTTCGAAAGCTATAAAACTTTTGCGTCTTGGAATAGTAGTAACATTGTGTCAAAATTTCATCGAAATTTGAGCTGTACTTCTCAAGCTATAGGCGCTTATAAGATTAGTGGTCAGACCGTCAGATAGACCGATGGAAATGAGTGTCCATCCGAAAAACGTAATATCTCATTTACGAAAAATTTTCTCGATTAAAATACTTCCCCGCCAGTTGGCGTAGGAAGCAAAAATATACTGTTACTGAGTCTGTTTTAATGTGTACTTTGAAACAGGCCACTGACGTGGCCGAAAGGTTAGTAAAAACTATGCCCATGTACCATATATCGTTTCATTTAACGACCAGAAGATATAGGGAAGAAATAATGTGAGTTTATTTGCTCTTCAAACCGTTACAGAGGACCTACGTTGCATATTTCTTCAGGCGCAGATTCCCTTTCCGTAACCCTAAGGTAATTTTGAAGCTCAATCGTAGATTATTTTCATTTTACAGGACTGGATTCTCAACGACATAACTGAAAACGTTTTTAGTTTCAAAATAAAATATTTCATCTGAAGGCACAAGCCTGTATTCAGTTTACTTAACAAATATTATTCCACGGATTAATGAAAATAGAGTAGGCAGCAGCGGTGGCCGCAGTAGTAGCCTCATCGGTCTCCCGGTCAGTTGCCGTGCGCTGTGCGGTTCGAATGCCGTCCCAAGAGAAATTTTTCTCTTGGCTATGGATGTTGTGATTGTCCGTAGGTGGTAGACGGTCTCTGACTGTCGAACGTCAGAGGTACCACCCGGCGGATCTCGTAGGCGGGGCCAGAATGTGTGCATGTTACATGCACACGTGTTCCCTCGCCAGAGTTCGTGTGGCGTTCCCCCTTTCCCCTGTATCTCCCTATAGCCCTACCGTACCCCATGGGTGTTTAGGCCTTATGCCTTCGTGATAGTCGGAATATATAAAAAAATCACAGTCTATGGGAAAAATATTCTGTATCAATTACGAACATGTGAGCGAGCTGAACTAATTATAATAATTAATAGGATTACATGGAGCTTTCGACATTTCTGTCCCAGTGAATTTAATTAAAAAAGTTGCTCAGACTTCCACAATTTTGTAACAATATATGAAAATTTTAATTGGCGCAAGCTAAATGCAGCTGTACAGAGAATGTTATTTAATGAAAGTTATTCAAACGTTCATCGTAAAGCTTTTAATGAATTTTGAGTTACACGTTAGATAGCAGCCAGTACTTAAATCTGATGCGACAATCTGAGAATGTTTGCTGCACATTTTGTATTTTGTATTAAGTTTTGAGCCCCGAATTATGGTACTATGTTAGTATAGTGACCGTTACTTAATTATCTAATATACGGGGTGAATTAAAAAAATAAAGGAAATATTTCAAGGGTAGAAAGTGTATCCATGACATGATTTCAATAGACAATAAAATATATATACCTATATACAGGGTGTTCCTTAATGATATGCGAATATTTAAGGGTGTGAATCTACATGAAAAATTTATGTTAATTTGCTTTATAAACTATGGTCCAAAAACGTTTCCTTACAAATACTCGGGGTGTTGAAGTTTTAGGAAAAAAATGGAAGATAATTAATATTTTCAGAATCGTTTCAGATATTTCACTGATATTTAGTACGTAGTTAAAGTTAATAAAGTTGCATATTTTTCAATGCAAAAATAATTTTTAGCTTTAACAGTGGCGTGCGTACGGGTATTGACTTCGATATTTTTTAAGAAAAAAATGGTATGCCAATGGTATTTGTCAAATAAAAACTATTTTTGATTTCCCCGTTCAATCTAAAACAAATGATCTTTCTTGAATTGTTTTCCCTCGATGCACCATTTTTGAGTAAAAAGATAAAAACCGTTCTATTGTCTAACTTGCAAATTTATTATTAATTTAATTGGAAAAATTAAACACATTAGGGGTAATGAACAACAACGACAACAAATACATAACATTAAAACGAACGAAATGATTACAAAAATTGTTGAAAATGGCCCCCTTCAATTAGTATGCATGCTTCCGCCCTCCTTCTCATGGAATTGCGCACTCGTTGAAATATCCCTGGAGTGTTTTTTATTATATCACAAGCTGCAACTATTCTTTCTCTTAATTCCTCTACAGTGTTAATGGGCCTTGTGTACACTAGTGTCGTAAGATAGCCCCACAAAAATAAATCTAAACTGTTGAGGTCTGGGGACCGTGGTGGCCATTCTTGGAGCCCACCGCGGCCAATCCAACGATTTTGTAAATAATTACGAACCGCTACACTGAAATGCGCTGGTGCACCATCATGCATGTACCACATATTGTTTCTTATTACTAACGGAACATCAGCAGCAAAGGTAACTGTTGTTGAAGAAAATTGAGGTAAGTCTATCCGTCAAGTCGTCCCGGCAAGAAGAATGGGCCAATAAAGTGGTTGCCAATAATTCCTGCCCATGAGTTAACCGAAAATTGGTGTTGGAAATTGGTTCGGTTACAGCATAGGGATTTTCTTCTGCCCACAAATGATTATTGTGGAAATTCTGAATGGCATTTCGAGAAAAATTAGCTTCGTCCGTGAACAGAATCATTGATTCAAATTGCCAAATTGCGGATTTTGTGTAATTTTTTGAAGATACCACTGCCAAAGGTCACACGCCTTGGAAAATCAATCGGAAGTAATGCCTATACTCTTAAACTATGGTAAAAATATAACAAAAAACCCACTAAAATTCTCCAAACAATTTGATGGCAAATAGCTAAGTGTCTGGCGATTTCCACGTACTCGTTTAAGGATGTTCTTCGACTTCGTGCAGCACTGCTTCCTCAATTTCAGGTGTTTTCACACTTAGAAGTCTACCTTCAGATGTTCCTTTTTGGACAGAACCAGTTTCAACAAGACGACGATGAATATTAGAAAAGGTTCGAGTATCTGGCAAAGCACGATCGGGATATCTCTGGTGATAAATCCGTCTGGCTTGCTCACCATTACCGTCGGCAAGGCCATATACGTAATGCATTTCCACCATTTCTGCATTTGAATAATTCACCATTATTAATAAAATTGTAAAAACTAAATAATTAAAAAGATGTCACAGCGAACAGATTTGAATAAAAGAGACTTGTCAGATGTCAAAAGCCAGTGACATATTCCAGAGCAACTAGATATTTATCGCTAAATTGCATTCTTCAATTATTACATTGATTTTCTCGGACAATAGAACGGTTTTCATTTTTTTACTCAAAAATGGCGCATCGAAAAAAAATAACTATTCAAGAGAGATTATTTGTTTTAAATTGAACGAGGAATTCAAAAATAGTTTTTATTTGGCAAAAACCATTTTTTTCTTGAAAAATATCGACGTCAATACCCATACGCACGCTACTGTTAAAGCTAAAAATTATTTTTGCATTAAAAAATATGCAGCTTTATTAAATTTCACTACGTACTAAATATCAGAGAAATATCTGAAGCAGTTCTGAAAATATTAATTAAATTCCATTTTTTTTCCTATAACTTGAACACCCCGAGTTTTTGTTAGGAAACATTTTTGGACCATTGTTTATGAGGCAAATTAACATTAATTTTTCATGTAGATTCACACCCTTAAATATTCGCATATCATTAAGGAATTAATATGCTAAAATGTAAAATTACCAAGATTCAGTGTTGTAAATTTGATGCCGCAATATTTATATGAAACGAAACTGATTGAACATAGGCCAGTTTTCACAGCGTCTGGATGAAGTTATGGCTGGCGGTCAGTCTCCGGCAGAGCTGAGTATTACTTTTTAATAACGTTTTGAAAATCAGCCAACATTTCCATAGTGATTTGAACGTCGACAATACAAATGGCTACCTGGCGGAACATTGCTGTCCATCCAAGCAGTTATAATCACCAAAATCTTCAAGTTAAAATTAACACCACTGCAAGCAAGTACATCGAATGCATCCTTTTTGACACCATCTACGACTGTTTCTCTGTTTACAAAAGGCAGATATCAGTTGGTTTAAATTGTATAATATATAGAACAATCCTCGAGAATATTGAAGTCGGCGTTGATAAAACCGCTTCGACTTAAAATCACTATTTTGATTTCCAATTCCACTCGAACTGTTTGATCGAACAAGTGGAAATCCATGCAAAACACATTTGTAGTCCAAGAGACGACTGGTTTAAATAATTGAACATAGATTTTACAGGGTTACTGGAGATACCGGAAACGGTCAAATATCTGGGGAAGCAGTTTAGCGAAGTTCACAAGATATTGAACAATGAGTAGGTTATTCGATCGTTCCCGATCAGATGGAAGTAACAGCCAGATTTACCACTTTTCCAAAAACAAATCTTATTTTTAAACTTTAAATACAATTGTATATTTTTTATTGTCATCTAACCCAAGCACTTGTTAGTATAACCTCTAACAAAGACGTCATCCAATTTAGTGATGGACATATGGTACGAGGGATGTCTTTTAAGTTTTGGATATGGAAATAAAACAACACGGTAGGTAGTTCTAAATGATGTTATTGTTTTTCGAAGTATTCTCCACTGCATGCGCTCGAACCAATTTTCGAAGCACTTATTCCACTCGTTTGCTGGCAGATCAAAAACGGCATTTTTGAATGCGTCAACTGCTTCTTCTGGTGACTGGAACCTTTGACCATGTAGTCTCGTTTTTAATTTTCGAGAAAGTAAAGAAATCGTGAAATCGTTAGGACTTAGATCGGGACTATATGGAGGATGGTCCAATAATCCCACGTTTTCTGCCGTTAAATACTGCCTTGTTTTTTGGGCTGTATGCCAGCTTGCATTGTCTTGGTGGAGGATGATTCTTTTTACAGGGTTGATTTTTCGAAGCTTGGTGATGACTTTTGGCAAACAAACGGTGGTATACCAATCCTCAGTAACAGTTTTTTGCTCATTAAGAGGAATTGTTGCAATATGATCCGCTTTTGACACAAATGTCGCGACCATCTTTTTCGAAGCACTTCGAGAACGGATGACTTTTGTTGGCTTTTCTTCACCTTGGAACACCCAAGCAGCCGAGTGTCGTTTATTTTCTGGTTCATAACAGTAAATCGACGATTCATCACCACTAAAAATGCTGTTCACATTTTTTGAGTTTCCGGAATTTAAACGGTCAAGCGTTTTTTGACACCAATTAACCCTGGCTGCTTTCTGCTCTTCAGTCAACATGTGGGGTATCCAACGAGAAACTAATTTCTTACTCGTAATTCTTCATGTAAAATTTTTTGAATTGAGGTCTTTGAGATCTTCAAGGACGCCTCAATCTCGCGATATGTCACATGTCTATCTTCAATGATGACTTTGCGCACAGCATCGACGTTTTCCTGGGTGACTGCCGTTTTTGGTGCACCCACCCTGGTATCGTCACCAAGACTCACCCGTCCACGTTTGAATTCTCCATACCAACGGGAAATTGTCGACTGATGTGGCGCTTTGTTGCCGAAAACAGACGGTAACTGCAGCAAGGCATTCTTATTGCGATAATTGTCTCTGAAAGTTGTAATAAATTATGGCGCGAAAATGTTCTCGGTTGAGTTCCTTTTTTCTAATGACTTGGTGACACTTGAAAATTCACTGTAGTGAGAACACTGCACGTATTGTTGTGAAACTTTAGATTTAAGTTTACCAAAGGGTGAGGTTAAGATTCAGTACTGACGTTCGATCCGCGCGGCCTACTATGTGTCTATATGCAAAACTTAAAAGACATCCCTCGTATAACAATTAAGAGACTATAAATGGTTGAATATCTTTGAACGTACTATATCGATATACACTAGATCTTAAACAGGCGATATCCGATCATTTCCGATTGGGCGGTGATAACTGCGTTATTTGTCAGATTTACTATTTTTTCAAAAACTATTTTATTCATTTAATTTTAATGTAAACTTTTATACCCGCGTAAAGTAACCCTCTGTACCCTATTGGTAGTCCATTTACGCCCCGGCACAACAAAGATGCAGTGCGGCATAGCGGCAGACGCCTAAGCGTTGCAACAGCTATTAGTCATTCGGCCATAGAACTACGAACAAGTGCAGGATTCGACAGTGCACACATAGCATGTGTTTATACGTTAGCATGTCGTCTACGGATACAGCAGATGAAACTGAGAATATTTCTCCCAATACTTCCTTCAGCCATGCTTCCTCTTCAGTGATGTCTCCTCCCCGAAAACGTGACAAGAAGGGGCATTTGAATATTCAGGCAAAAGACATTGTCCTTAACGTTTATAAGAGCGAATTTATAGAGCATCCTGAAATGAAAATTCATGATATCGAAAGACGTGCGGTGAACAAAATAGGCTTAAGTCCTAAGACAATTTTCAACATTGTTTTAAAGGATACAAAAAAGAACAAAACAAAAACGGGCTGCATTACACGAAGCTGTTGGATACAGTTGATAACTTTGATCGGAATGCCATCAGACGCAAAGTCCATCAATCTTTTGAAAGAACTTCCGACCATAAACAAAGTATTACAGGGAGTTAATAGTGATGAAGACTCACCTACTTTCAAAAGGACCACGTTTACTCAAAGAACTCCATTTTGAGTATAGAAAACGGGGCACACTTAGTATTTTGATGGATAGCCAAGCGATAATTTTATAGAGAAGAAATTATTTAAAATCAATAAAGAAATAGCGCGACCAGGGCAGGAAGATTTATTACTTGGACGAAACCTGGATAAATGCAGGAAATACAAAACTTAAAGTGGCTTACTACAATTAAATCAGCAAAACAAGCCTTCTTAGATGGACTAACCACTGGCCTAAAGAATCCGTCAGGTACGTATATCTAACCAATTCTTCATTTGTGATGTAAAAATGTTGTAAAGTAGACTGAATCTATAATACCACGCTGAAAACTACACTAAACTTAGCTATATCTGGTAGATTTGGAACCAACACCTGTCAGATACTCTGCTTGTATTATTATAAGTTTTCTTGAATAATTGTTGACAGGAAAAGGAAAATGATTTGTTATCTGTCCCATTGGCAGTGAAGATGGCTTTGTGCCCACTGCTCTATAGGTATTTGAGTCAAAGAAAACGACCGACTACCACGAAGAAATGGACGGAAGTTTATTTGAACGATGGTTTGAAGAAACGCTTCCAAAGCTTGACGACATTATACTTGATAATGCTGCATACCACTCTAGAAAACTAGAAAAATTTCCCACAATGTCCACAAGAAAGGCAGAAATTCAACAATGGCTCCTATCAAAAGACATTAGTTTAAATGAAAATATGGTCAAAGCAGAACTCATCCATCTAGTCAAGCAGCACAAATATAAATATAATCTTAGTGTTATTGACGAAATGGCTAAAAAGCAAAATAAGATCGTTTTAAGGCTACCCCCTTATCATTGCGAATTAAATCCCACTGAAATGATTTGGGTAAATATAAAAAACTATGTGGCTTCAAACAAACGAACATTCACATTTTCTGACGTGAAAAATTTGTTTATTAAGGTGTTAACAGAGTGACGGCAAACCATTGGAAAGGTTGCATCCATCACGTTCAACATGCAATAGAAACAAAGATGTGGGATCTGGAAAATATGATCGACATTAAAATTGAACCTGTGATAATGAATAATATCCGTTCGGACGATGATTCAAGTACTTATAGCGAATAAAGAATTGTATATACACTTCTTTCAATAAAAATGATCATTTACTTTCTTAGATTATTCCAAGAGCGTTGAGAAAAATACGGATCTGTACAATCTCGCTTTTGGGCATGTGTTTTTTCTGGGCGTAACTGGACTACGAACGTACCCACTCCGTACTCCATCAGATATGCTTATGAAGATATGACCAGTAGCGTTGTTTCTTGATACATGAAAATTTGACAACAATTTCAGTTTAATCGTCCGATGAAGAACAACTAGTTTTACCTCTCTTCGAAATTAAGTATGTTACCATACCTCCATAAACAGCTAAAACGGAGATCTGTTATTTGAAAGTTATACTAAGGAGTGATGGAGTGTTAATATTCAATAACAGATGAGATACTACTGTATTCGAACTTATGAATGTAGCATTATCTCTGACTAAATAATGGACAACGCGGTTTCTATTTTCGGACAAGTACTTCTTGAGACGTTGTTGGGTTTCCAGACTCTTAAAAACGCAATCATCATCATAAGCAAATTGAAAGAGATCCTGGTATTTGGGGTTTATACTAAGGGGTACTAGGGAGTTAATATGCTGCTGAAGCTCATCATTTGGTTTTCATTTTCATAGTTTTCTTTGTCTGGCCAAATCGAAACATATACAGAGAAATCCAAATATCACTGACGATGTAAAGTGTACGAGAGAGAAGCGCGAAATGCGTGCAATACGTATGTTAGAGAGAGTGCACCGATGGCAGCTCGGCAAGACGCAGCTGTATAACTTGCTTCGTCACTCGGGTTGATAGGAAACGTGGTGCTTTTATCTCTTTCTAACATACGTGTTGAGTGCTTCTCGCGCTTCTCTCTCGTACACATTACGACGTCAGTGGTATACAGATTTCTATGTAGGTATATGTTTGAAGGTATGTTTATTGTATGGAGTTTCGACCACCTGTAGAATGAGAATTATACTCAAAAGAGGCCATCACAGTAGTCGAAAGGTTCTATAATGAACAGGAATTTGAATGTACATATGGTTGATTCGGCCAGACGATGGTGTCCATTGAGTCAATATAAGTCAATGAAAAGTACACAATTGCATTTGAATTTGATAAAGCAGAGTTGTTTCCGAAAAGAATGGTAAAACTGGCAACAGCGCAGTTATTATCGTCCGATCGGAAACAATCGATTATCTTCCTGTACAAAATTTGGTGAATATCGGTCCACTAGTTCTTACGATATTTGACCCTTTCGCTAATTTTTGAATAACCATGCATGTATGGCAGTGCTGTTAGTTAGGCCACCATTGTCGACGGTAATCGTCTACGACCTATTCTCTAGCGCTGATGAATCTGATATACAAGAAAGCATACTTCGACAACTCAAATCATAAGATAAATTAGGCTAAACCTGTACCTTATAATATAGGTGCTGTCCTATTTTAACACAACATTTTCTTTTTTTGATTCTTATTTCCTTCAATCGGATATCCGTAAGCTTCTCGAAGGCTTTGATGTACTCTATTATCTGATGTCGTAGATCACATTGCAGTAGTGCATTGCGAGCGAGACCCCTCAGGCAATGTGATGGCACTTAAGAGAACTTGTGTCATCCTAATGGGAAGTTGCGAGCAACAATTCTGTGTTCCTATCATCAATACATTATTCGACTAATATGAGCGTCCACATTACAACCATAGAAGTTATAAACCTAGACCCTTTTCAGCTGAGGTAGATAAATTCAACATTTAAATCAAAACAGTTAGTTCATGTATTCTAAAATATAGTTTAGAGTTTATATCCCGTCCATGTGATGAAAGAATGTTTTCCTACCTACTTCTTAGTGGCATGTTATACGAATGCTACGAACGTGCTTTTAGCGTCTCTCTATAAAAAAAAACGTAGTGCAAATCATATCACCACAATCGCGTCAACGACTCCGCGCTAGCCGAGCATTGAGCGCGCTCAAACCTTATGCAGACAGTTTTATAATTTTATTATAAAATCGTTCATTTTATATTATAGATATACCTATGTAATTAGTAATACTGTTGTCACCAGTATTACGCAGCCAGTCATCATATTCGTCAAATCACAAAATCAACCAGCATCCAGAACTGTAACACCATTGGTTAACGATTCTTCGCCAGATAACACTATCCCGGACCTGTCATTTACACTCCCAGTGATGCATTAGTCGTGTAAAACTAGTTGTAACATTGTATAGTGAGGTTATGCTGGAAGATATGCCCTTTCTAGAAAACCAGCGGGCACTTAGGATACAGCAATATATAATAAAAATGAAACATGGGCTTAATACAAAGTCCCAAATCGCAACTATATCTACTGTTCCTACTATTTGAGATACTGTGTTGGCTATCATTCCACTGCTAATAAAAAGCATAAACTGCAGACAACCAGTAATTATCGCGGTAACGTTAGAATGTATACCATCAGGGGTCAAGCAAATTGACAATAAATTGGGAGTTAGCTCGGTAGGTCGCAACTATACTGGCATCAAATGAAGCGGCGTGGCCAATTTTGGAGTGAATGAATTTTCATTCATTTATAAATAGGTGCTGGATATGGTTGCGTTAAATGGGCGATTGTGAGTGAGGCAGCCCTGATCAAGAGCTAGAGTTTCATCGTATTAGTTATTCAAACGTCGTTTTCATAGAAACAGCCTTAACGTCCCGTGGTTAACGCATCCGCATAAGATCACAAATAGATCCGATTGTATGCAATTTTTAGATCACATTTTTAGCTTCCGTACAGCATGTCACTAAATAATGACTTGAAATGTTTTACTCAAATTTTTATAGTCTACTATCACTTCACATGTTTTTAAGGTGGCCTTTGCAGTATGGTCTCAGTTGTTACTACGGTTCCTCGAAGAAAGAACCACTTACGGAAATGCATGACATATATTTTTGTGATGTGAATCTAGCCGTCACAGGACTGTACACGTATTGTCGGTTGAGTGGTAGATTATCTCTTCGCAGTTTTTCTTTCGCATGTGCAATATGAGTTATTATCTTCATATTTTTTTTTGTTATATTGTCTCATTATGCGGTGGCAAATAAAGTCGATTAATATCATTATTGTTTTTTATATTATTCCAATTATATTCTAGTGCTGAATAATAGAAACCTACGATTGCAATGAAACAATGCACATTAGTTAATTTCGAATTTAAAAACATGTTTTCCCAAGGCACCTATGGAATCAACAGCTTTATTCCTGAGATATCTTCTATAAACTCCTCTTATATTTTATATATTATACTTGAAGGACATTACTGCAAAATTTGAAGAAAATTCATCGCCTTGTTTCTGAAATATGTCTTGAAAATTGCTAAATCTAGTGGTTTCCATATTATTGTTTACCTTGAGAAGTGTCAGACTATAGGTTCATTGAAAATGTCTCCCGACCTTGCCGCATCTAGTTGTAAGTATATAACTTCATTGATCACAAAGAAAATAAGTCAACCAAAGTAGGGGATGGAGGACGGTATATCTCGATTATTTGATGTCAGTATATTTATACGCTTCCAACCCAGGTAATTATACGCACCTATTAGACAAATTTCACACATTCGGTCTTAAAAAATATGCTTAGCAGACGCATCGGATATTGATAGCACTTGCCATGCCCTACGAGGTTGTAAATATTGCATCTTTGGCGTCTGTTAAAGAAGTTCCATTCTTAAGCTCCTGCTGTTACCGATAATATTAGGCATCTATTAAATATAATTGCCGTACACAGTTATTCATAAATGAATCTTCAGGAGACCAGAAAAAAATAGAAGTGTGCAAACGGTAGTCATGGGGGTGACTCACAAAGACAGGTAGAAAACAGCGATGCGATAATCCACATACAAGGTGAGCGCAATGTTATGTATATTTGTGAGCGTTACGCTTGATTTCGTACACTAATATTATTTTGTCAGCGTGTTTATAGTGTGCATATATAGCATAAAAGGATATCAAGAGTTATTATAGTCAGTTATCAAATATTGTTGACAAACAGTTTTACACCAGAGCTCCATAGAAATAAGGCTACCATGTATGGGCATGTTCATTGCTGAAATTTTATTTTGTAAAAAACCCATATAATGCATTAGTGGTTCTGAAAAAACCTAAGTCTGGTTAAAGCCACTGTGTGTAGATTACATCGACTGGTTGATCTTTGCAATACTTACTATTATTGACATGTTCAGAAGCACTTTTATAAAAAATGATCTTAACATTTTAAGGTGAAAATTGAATGTTAAGTGTTATGGATTTTTGTAATCAGTGTAGATTTATGTATTACATATCAACATTCCCATGAGTTTTTTATTTGGTAGTTTGCGTATTTCTGTAGGTTTTGTCATATTTTGAAGGTAATAAAGCAAAATTTGAATTCTGAATCGCACTACATGTAATACAGCGCTAGAATCCGTTTGGAAGGCGAGGGAAGTATAAAGTCAATCTACTTGACGCCATCTTTATAAACCTACTTGATCTATTAACTTCAATAACATAATGTTGAGCTGGTTGAAAGTTGCATCCTGTAATTGTGCGAATCCTGAAGCTTTCAAAGTCTGCCAATAGCATAGTATGAACCTCGGTGGTATCTACTAATAATTTTCGATTGCCTTATAAGGATTATAGCCTGGGGACTCTGCAGGTCATAAATGAAATTCAACTCAACCAGTCCACGTAGTTTACTTTTTATATCGAAGCAGCCGCGTAGGCAGGCACCTAAATCCCATTGGACTGTGGCTGCTATCAGGAGGTTAGAGACTTAGTTATTACGATTTTTGAGCTGTCTTAGTAGAAATAGGAAAAACCTCCTCAAGCAGATTATTCCGCAATCTCGAGAAGCAAAGGAGCGGTCGTACCAGCCAATTGTGGATGTCAACGTTCAACACGGTTAGGATGGAAGATCGAAGTCAGGCGGGTCTGTCTAGCAGACTCGTCGCACGGTGGAAGCATGGAGTATAGCTAAGCCCGTTGGCATAGCGGTAGAAGAGAGCCAGCTCGCTGACGGCCGGTCAGTGCGAGATTGTCCCGAGACCGTCCGTTAGAGAGGTGTACTTGATTAGTCGGACAGCCTTCCTCTGAACAGCATCGATTACGGACAGTGTGAGGCAGAGCGGTAGCGTAAAGGTATACGCGGAGGGCTACTTGCCTGACGCCATGAGTTTTCCGGATCGAATCCCGTCCCAAGATAATTCTTTTCTTGAGAATGGTTGTTGCGTTTCCCGTAGGTATTAGATGATCTCAGGCTGTCGAACGTGGAGGTAGCACCCAGCAAAACTCGGAGGCGGGGCGAGAATGTGTGTATGCCACACGTTCTCTCGCTAAAGTCCATGTTGCGTCCCCCTGTATCCCCCTATAGCCCGTCGATACTCACGGGTATTTAGGTCTTAGGCCTTCGTGGCAGTTCAGAGTGAGGAGATTTTGTGAAGAAAAGTACATCTTAGCCCTAAGCATAAACTTTTTCAAAGTAGCAGCCGCGACTGACGAGATATGTTCGTAATATATCGTCCTCGACCAATCAGCCGAAATGAACGGCTTTTTGGTAGAACTCGGCCAACCATCGAAAGCGGATGGGCTTTAAGGCGCTTTTGTTAGTTAGCTAGTTTGATGATAAAAGGCATTAATTCTTTAAAAAATCGACATACAAAGCGGAGTGGTATTTGGAGGGTGTTCCACTACTAAAACAGCATTGCGTTAGATGGCATGTATATACCCAAACTGCGCTAGTTAGTACCAGTCGCCCCTGCGCATGTAACGAACAAATAAGTGATATTAAAAAAATATAATTGTAGTAAATTATATTATGTACATATGCAAATATAGTGAATAGATGTAATTCACCCAGCATACATTTAAGTACACAATAAAAACATCAAAAAACGTAGTAAATGTGCCAATAATAGAGTAAGTGTTGGTAAAAGACCATAAAAATTGTTTACATTTTTGCATTTCTGCCAAGTTAATCAAGTTTATAACCTCATCACTGGCAAATGGCATTGTTAGATCTTTACGATCTGTAAAGGAATAAAAGCAGTCAGGAGCCCTAGTTATAATAAAATCATTTTATTCTATCAAACATGGGCAAGCGTGTACGTTAAAAGGGCCAATAGGAGTAAAATATTCGATTGAAATTTTAGTAATATCCTTGTTAGTTCATTGTATTTAGAGGTATATTGTTTTGATTTATTGTGAATAATTCGTGGTGGAAACAATAAATCATTGAAACTGGACAGAAACATCTTGTAAAACTTAATGGTCTATCAATGCTTTCCACGAAAATAGAAAGCAACTATTTTCAAATAAGAACAGATTCGAACTTTTTAAGTGTTTTTTTGAGCCACAACAGCAAATGATGGGTTTTTGAGGATTCTAGAATCACATATTATATTCTTTCAATATCCTTATTGATACTTATCTAACTGAAAATCAGTTATACCGATTTCTTTACTCCATCAAGTAAACGTAAATACACCTATTTCGCAGATGGCTAAGTTGTCAATATCTGTTTCGACTATTACATATAGACTTTTTCAACCGTTGGCCTCCAGTTTGCATCACTGTTAGCAGAGAGTATTTACAATTTTTGGGGAAATACTTCAGATAGGGTAGAAATCGAATTATTTTCTCTCGATTTGTCGATTACATGTTTATTTTGATGTTGGGGAGCGATACGGAATGATATTTGTGGTTAAAGATTCCAAAAAGCTCAACGTTTATACCGCTGAAATTCGAAATGATGATACTGATGCATGTACTTTATAATTCTAGAGTTCACTGTTTTCTGCGGGTTGACGGGCTATCAGAGTTAAAGATTCTTGTAATCAACGCAACAACCAAACATCAAAAAAAAAGAGTCTAGGGTCTATCTGAAAGGGCATTAAAATATTACATTGCATTTAAAAACTTGACAGATTTTGATAATTTGTTCCATATTTCATGACATATCCGGATAGATCCTTCTTAGTCCAATATCATCGCATTTGCTCGGAAAAATATTCTGATTCGGTTTCTTCATAAAGGACACCTTTGAACGAATCCACATGTTCTCAGGCTCAAAACTGCGTCATGAGCATTTTTTTCAAAAAATTCTTCTGGTCCGGACAATGTTTGTTAGGTTTTTTGGGTTACTCTGGACAAAAAACGTTTTTTAGGAACTCCACTTTAAAGTTGCGGATCTAACAAAAGTAACGAAACGGCTCTGTATTTTTTCAAGCAAGGTATTTTTGAAAACGGCAAAGTCAGGCCTTTACTAGACAAGTTCAATGGTGACCTTGGATTTCACCTTGAGCATCTTCATGTTTCAAGATCTACTTTTGTTTTTCAAGTGACATGCCCCCTTTTTTACACCAGCAATTGAAAAAAAAAATCGAATGTGTATCAAAATCTAAAATCAATGCCAACTCTAATAATGTCATAGGTGGGGGGCACTACAATACGGAATGTGGGTCCCAGTTGTTTTATCTAAAAATTCAGTATAACACATTTCTCATTTTCCTGATCATGGGACCAAAGCAATCCTAGGATTAGTTTCTGATAAATAAGGGAGTAGTTTGCCCGTTTTGAAACAATGGTAGGTGTGCCAATTGTAGTTCTCCGACCAAAAGCTCGGAGAAAAGGTCTACTGAAAAGAAGTGTTTCATTAGAACACTTTGCAGGAAGGTAATCTTGCTGCCGATCATGCTCCTGACAAGGTCAATTTAAGGTGAAGTTGATTTCTAGAAGTTGATTCTTGAACAGATCTGGCATGAGTTGTTCGAGAATTCAGAGGGTCAATAGGATAGTTCTATTCTCAAGGTCAAAGAAAGATCGCTATTGTTTCGTTTTATTTTATTGTGCCCTTCACAAGGTCGAATCAAAGTCATGTTTATTTTAAAGATGAAAGGGAAAGCTCACAAGTGTACATTGCTTAAAGTTGTTGCTAGTTATAATTCTACATTGCACTGGCCAGTAAGTGAAACCATAGATGTTGAATGGTTTAGTGACGTATGAGCTGCTTCGGCAGCCTTATCTAAAGTACAAACCAAACTAATGACATATGATCGAATAGAAAATGACTTTTATTTATTTAAATCTGCCTTCCAGGCGACAAAGTTCATTTGTTTCAATTGCCGCTGTACGTCTATAGTCAACGCCAAACAAAGTGGCGTGCACGTCATCAAGGTGGGTGTGTTGAAAAATTTACATTGTTGCCAAACTTTTTGTAAAATAATAAAATTTATTATTTACATATCTAGGTTTATAAGCAATATTAACCTCAAATGAGAACAAAAATAATAGTATAATAAAATTATAGATCTGTACTTGCATAATCATTAAGTATGACAATTATTGATCAGATGACACTATGAAACTACCATATTTAATTGATAGCTTAAAGGTACTGAATAAAAATCCAAATGGGGTCCTCCAAATTTTATGCATGGTATTTATTTTACAGAATTCATACAGAAAAATGCATTCTAAAATTAGGTAAGCTACTGCTGTAAGCTTTTTCTGTACAATAAAGTTAGTCGGAGTTTCTTTCTTCAGCGCTGTCTGAATCTGAATCTTCATCACTCTCAAAGTTGATTATTAAAGGTTCGATGTCTATTCGATCAAAAATTCGTTCTCTTTCATACCATTTAAAAATTTCTTGCTCAGTATGTCGAACACTATTTTTCCACATGTCTGGGGTAGCCGTTTGTAGAGCCTCGTTCCACATATCCAAACAGTCTTTTTCACTGTTACCATCTCTACCAATATGTCTGTTATAGTAACCTTTTGCTATGCCCCAAATTAACTCAATAGGGTTAAATATACAATGGTAAGGAGGCAGACGAAGAACTTTGTGCCCATGTTGTTCCGCCAATTCATCAATCACGTATATTTTAGGTGGTTTGTTTCTAAAAAAGCAGTTATTTTAAGAATAGGAATAAACAAAAGAAATATAAACTGTCGACCAAAATATATATAATTAAGAAGCATTATGTACCGAGCAACAATACTCAATAGCTCTGTTTTAAACATTGTGTTTAAAAATGGTATGTTTTGATTTGTCAACCAGTCTTGGATATTTTTTTTTGTCCATGCATTGTTGGGCACTTTGTTCAATATCATGCTGTGATAAGGGGCGTTATCCAGTATAATCATAGATGGACTCTCCAATTTTTCTAATAACTGATGTTGAAACCATTTCAAAAAATTGTCCTGGTTCATCTCTCCATGGTAATCGCTCAATTTTGTTTTCGAAGAAAATATCGCTTCACTACCCTCAATAAACCCATTTTCATTTCCAGCATGTAATATAATGTATGTAAAATATATTAGTTTTAAATTTTATAGTGCAAATTGTGTAAAAGTACATACCTTTTACCATCTGTTTTAATAGCTTTCAAGCTTTTTTGGTTTCCATTTTGCCAAGAGCGACCTATGGTCCCATTTTGAAATATCCAAGTTTCATCGAGGAAGACAAACTGGTATAAGGCCTCAACCTTGGCTTGATTGTATTGCCTTAGAAATTCCACCCTTTTCAAAGCTATACTTGGTAGTTCCATGAGCCCTCGTCGCGGATTGTCCTTAAGCCACTTAAATCCAAGATCTCTAAGCAACCGCCTTAAAGACGTGGCACTACCATCAAATAATGCCCTATCTCTTAATCGAGACCATAAAGTTTGTATCGTAACTTGTTCTTCTGAAACCATGTGTAATATGACCTTATAATTTAGTTAACAAATTAATGCAAATTTCTGATAAGTTATTATAATAAGATCTTACTTTTGTGATACATATTATAGATCACTTCTCGAATGGCACTTGTATCCAATGTCGCTGTGTTGGTTACACGTTTAATATAACTCCGCTTTTTCTTGGGCGATTCTAAATTTGCATCACTTTTCACACCCTCGGAAATACGACTAACTGTCCTTAAACTAATTTTTAAAGCAGCAGCAACACGCTACAAAAAATGAAATAAAATTTCACTATTATTAATATACATTACATATAATTATTAGTAACCTACCTCTTGAACAGCATTTAAAGACAACAAAGGCCCGTTGTTGTCCCTTTCTTGCTTAAAGTAGTGCATTAACGAGGCCACGAGTTCCTTACACCGACTATTTAACTGTTTGGGCATCTTTATATACCAAAATTGCCTTTATCTACTCGTAAAATGAATAATTTTGTTTTGAAACAAACAGTTGTTGATTTACAGTATGCGGGGCCAAAGGATTTATAAAGATTTGAAATGCCACAAATTGATTCAGTGTCAAAATTAATACAAATGTCAGTTCCCAGTTTAAATAAGTTTCAAGGTGACAATGTGTCAACGCTGCGAAATCGGTTTAGTGCGTTTACATGTCGATAAGTGATTGGAGCGTTTGCAAAACATTTTATTTCGCATAATGCGTCTAAATTTATCAGAAAGCAACTTATGTGATATTTTAATAACAATGTTTATATGACTATTAACCATAATAAGAGAGTAATGACCATTTTACAATTTATATATCACATTAATATGAAACTGCAATAGAGCAATTGTTTGTGATAGAAACCTAGGCATTAGGTCGGGGAATTTTTATCGTGATGACGTGCACGCCACTTTGTTTGGCGTTGACTATATACATTATTAAACACTATTCGAGGACAACTGCTGCATTTGCATTTTTCATAAATCCATCTTCTCAGGATATGGACAATTTCTTTTAGGGTAACAATTCTCCGAGTATTTGATCTGAGAACTACAATATGCACATTCACCTTTTTTTGAATCAGACAAATTAATCGTAGCTTGTCGAATTAGATTTTTTGTTCAGGGAGGCAAATCATTATACTGGGTTTCATATTCCATACTATGTTTTGTACGAGGCCTTGCTAGAAGTTTAACAGAACTATTGATGGGAAAAACAAGGTCAGACTTGTAGTAACATTTATCAAGGATTTTATTATTGACGACGGGTTGATGTACTAGTATGACTTTAAGCCGCACCTTCAAGGTCAGAGTATTTGCATGAGAACGTATTAATAATAATAATAATAACAGGAATAATAATAATAATCTGTTTTGCAGCATTTTTAAAAAAATAATTTCGTCTCAAGCAACCAGACTGCATCAATCTAAGGTCAGTTGTTACCAATAGTGTGTTATTCATTGGTTATCGTCAGACATTTGGCATCTGATACATCTTCATAACCTGTAAACACCGGAAGAATCCGTGCGTTCAACGTGAAAACGGAACCGGCGTTGCCGTATTTACCTTGAATTCTGCACTGTCCTGGTAGTCAAATCAAATCACATAATGCCTCAAACTACGCAAATGAGTTGTACTTGCTGCAAAAAACTTGGGGATGACAACAAGTTTGTGAACTGTTCTGTGTGGAAGAACCATTATTTTTACAGCTGCCTTGAGTTGTCCCAAAATGATGCCAAAATTTTGAAAAGCAAATCAAACGTTCATTTCACCTGTAAAAACTGTAGCATGATTGGTGCTACATTATCTGATCTTCGAGCATTGGTTATTTCTTTGCAAGAGGAAATAAACGCTCCCAAGTCTACTCGCACTGACACAGCCCAGATATCACCTTCTGTCGAATATGAAGATATAATTCACGAAATAAACGACAGACAGTCTAGGAAGAAAAACTTAATTATCTTTGGGGTTCAAGAGAGTGCAGATCAGTCCAACGCGCAAAAGAGGGCTCATGACACTGAACAAATCAAAAAGATTCTACAGGTCTTGGATCGTGATGTTAATGCCGATTTTATTAAGCCGATTAGACTAGTATCTATCAAAGCTGGTATAATGAGGCCCATGAAAATAACACTTGGGGATGAAGATGACGTTCGTGCTTGTATTAAGTCAGCTAGCAACTTAAAGAGGAGCAATGTTTTCTCCAGGACTAGTATCTCATTTGATCATACACCTCGACAGATCTTGCATTATAAAAAACTGAAACAGGAGATGGAAGAACGCTCTGCAAGAGGCGAAGACGGCTTAAAAATCAAGTACGTTCGTGGTGTCCCTAGAATCGTTTCGGAAAACTAGGGAAGCCCCACAAAAATATCCCTATGCGCTGTTATTTCCAAAACGTGCGCGGACTGAATACCAAATTCAATGAATTTTATTCCGCAATTTTGTCTTGCTGATTATGATTTTGTAGGACTTGCCGAAACTTGGTTGTGTAGTGGTGTGAGAAATTCGGAACTACATATTTCCTCCGGAGTATATTGTCCACCGTTGTGACCGCGATTTCTTAAAAACAAACACTTCATGCGGAGGAGGGGTTTTGCTAGCATGTAAAGATATGTTTAATGTTGAGTCAATTAATCTTGAGCACATTCGCAATGAAATTTACTTGATCGATATTCTAGGGGTCAAGTGTACTAAAGGATTTAATTCGGTATCTATATATGTCCTGTATGTACCACCACAAGTAACATTTGTAGACTTTGAAACATTCTTGGAATTATTTTCACAAACTACAATAAGTCAATTAAATGTCCTAATTATAGGAGATTTCAATGTAACAAATTTTGTTGATAATACATTTGACTGCACTTAACAGATTTTTGGAATTTTCAGGTCTTTCTCAAACCAATACTGTTTTGAATGCTAGACAAAGAATGTTGGATTTGGTGACAACTGACATGACCTGCGAAACCTATCATGATAATTTGCCGCTGGTCAAGGATCATCATCATCATATCATCCTTCTCTATCTGTAGTTTGTGAAACTAAATTCAATGCCACTATTAATTTTGACACGAATGTAGCAACTCCAACGTACAACTTCAGGAAAGCTAATTTCATTGGCCTTTACAATGCCTTGACTTACATTGATTGGTCCTTTTTGGACAACGTGGAGGATGTCAATCGCATGTGTGACTTGTTCTATGAAAAATTATACTTCGTTTTTGATCTGTACGCTCCGAAATATATTAAGCATAAGCATCGTTATCCAGGTTGATATGGCTCGGATATTATTCGAAATTTAAAACTGAAATGTAGACTGCATCAACAATATAAACGTTCCAAAAGTCAGTAAATCTATAGACAGTTTTTTAGGGTCCGTGCACTTGTTAAACAACAGATAAAAGACTGTTACAATCTATATCTGCAAAAAGTTGAAAATGATTTGGTGACAAATCCGAATCATTTTTGGTCTTTCATCCAGTCTAAGAAAGGCTCATCTAGAATACCAGGTAGGATGACCCTTGCTAATGAAGTCTCAGATAATCCTAATCGGACTATTAATTTATTCGCAGAGTATTTCCAAAGTGTTTATGTTATAGATAGTAATGTATACCAACATCCCGTTGTTAATAGTCAGCATGACTGTTTTCATCTGGGTAACTTCACAGATGAGGATATTCTAAAGGCACTGTGTAAATTACCAAACAAGTTAAGAGCAGGAAAAGATATGGTACCGAGCTTTGTAGTCCGTGATGCGGCGCACATATTTGTCAGGCTTTAAAGAAAATTTTTAATTATTCCCTCAGTACAGCAACTTTTCCTACAAAATGGAAACTGGCTAGAGTGTGCCCTATTTTTAAAGCTGGGGACCCTAGTCAAATCGAAAATTACCGAGCTATATCTATATTGGATAATTTTGGTAAGGCATTTGAGATATCTGTATACAACTACATCTATCCTTTGACCTCGCATCTGATATCTGAGACGCAACATGGATTTATGCGCAATCGCTCTACTATTTCTCACTTAACTGAAATCACCCAGGAAATTGCAGAGGTCTTAGATAACAGAGGTCAGATGGATGTGGTCTATACGGATTTCTCAAAGGCCTTCGATAAGATAAGTCACCAAAGAATCATAGGTAAACTTCAGCATTTCGGCTTTAGCAATCATTTATTAGATTTCATTTCTTCTTACTTGCATGATAGAAGTCATTACGTTTCTTACCATGGTTTCAAATCTTCACCTTACTCGGCCTCATCCGGTGTACCGCAGGGATCAAATATAGGTCCTCTTCTCTTTGTTTATTTTATCAATGACCTCCCTAACTGTTTAACCTGTCCTTCTCTGTTGTTTGCCGATGATTTAAAAATATATGCTCAGATTAACAGCATTCTTGCAAGCTGACCTGAATCATATATTTGAATGGTGTTCAACTAATAAATTATTTTTGAATGTTAGCAAATGCAATACCTGTTCTTTTACCAGGAAAACGAATCCAATAGTTTTTTATTACACACTAGAAGGTGTCAGTTTGATGCGTTGTTCAGAAGTAAGAGATCTAGGTGTGTTGTTTGATGTTAAATTAGAATTTACAGGTCATATTAGTACAATAGTATCATCCGCTATAAAAAGTCTCGGTTTTTTTATAAGAAACTGTAAATCGTTTGGTTGTGAAACGACACTGAAGGCTTTATACTGCACCTTGGTGCGTTCTAAGCTGGAATATGCATTTAGTATATGGCACCCATATTACCAAATCTATATTAATGAAATTGAAAGTGTACAGAGGAGATTTCTTAAATACTTGACTTTCAAATTAGATGGTGTTTATCCCAATCGTGGGACTTCCCAAACGTTCCTTTACAAACTCGTACACAGTGATGTTGATTCTTCAGCTTTATTAGCTAAAATTGATTTTCATGTACCGTCCCGCATTTCCCGAAGATTTCTCGCTTTTTACTTAAAAACACCGAATTCTAATGTTATGATTAAGTCACCCGTGTACTTTATGTGCTCCAGCTTTAACGCTATAGCTGATAATTGTGACATTCATCATGATAAAATCAAAGATATATTAGCTGTATTCAGCGACTACTATTATTCAATTTATAACATTTAAGACATGTAGGTGAGTAGGTGTAGCTATTCATTTTTTTTTCATAAAATGGGTGAACTATGATTGTAGTTGAAAATATTGTAACATCGAATTGTATTCAATTACATTGTCCTTTAAATGGATGTATCTGTTGGGCAATAAATATATTATTATTATTGTTATCCCAAGAAATTAACTTGACCTGTACTTCATCATATTTAAGCATCCAAAAAATTATACGAAATAAAATGAGATACCCTAGCGTGATCTATGAGTGTTTGTCAATGCTGTTTCTCCTCTCCGCGCTAATTGCAAGACTACTTTGAAAAGGTTCAGCATTTCATATATGGCGCTATAGTCAACTGTATGAGCAGCTCGATACAGCGGAATATGCAAAAGACTAATCTTTTCAAAATAGATCTATAATTATTGTGGAAAAGAGAAACACAGCTGTAATAAATTGTCATAGATGACGCTACGGTATGCCATTTTATCTCGAACAATTTTTTGGATGCTGCTCCAGGTATAGATTTATACCGAAAAGGAAAAGAAGAGCAAAACACACCGCACAAAGTCGCATTGGCAGTGACATGCGATGTGTTTAGCCGTTTTCTTCCTTCCCGGTGCCCCAGTATACATTTAATCAATGGCTTTTATTTTTTTGTAAAACCTCATTCGGTGCTGACAATTTTAATGGTTCTAACAAATATACCATCTAGACTACTTCACGGTTCGTCTCCCAAACATATTGCCAGTTATTCCTTCATGAAACGAGGCGCTAAATCATGAAAATCGCCGCAGTAATAGCACACAAGCCGTCTCCCAGTCAAGGTGAAGAATATTACTATAAACAAGCAGGCGGAGTGCAGAAAGAGCTCAGCAGGATGAAAATAAAAATAACAATACACTCACCTCACGTTCTCGTGTTTCTGGATGTATATCTTGTGGAACTGACCTTCGACCGGCGATATTATGTCATTTTTCATCTCCATCGCGACGTGCTGTGGCAGCACTGACAGCAACAGACGTTCCTGGAAATATAAATTTGTTACTATGGACGGAAACTATATTTTTATAGGTCTTATCAAACACACAAGCGTTACATTTCTACCTAATCTAGTGATCTCGACGCAAGAAGATTCAGCTGAAAAATAAAGGGGTGTCAAAATCGTGCAAGGACGGTATACTCGTAGCTCCTAAACGAAAAGTTATTAAAGGAAATCATTTATCGATTATTATATATGGTATCTGGAGGCACATTTTTAAAATATTCACAATTTTATAGGGTGTATCAATTTTGACCCACATATCACATTTGATTTTAGTTAAATGGAATGGCCTTACTTTTTATTATATAGTCGCATTGGCCCTTTAAAAAGATCAAGATCGATATAAAATGCTTATGGGTTTTGGTTATTACTTGTTGAATTAATGGGTATTTCATATACTATAAAACATCAATGTTTGACAGCCTGCATATCAGCTATGTTTACAGGTGGAGTCGTGAATGTTGTGACAAAATATTCCAGTTATACTCAAATTTAACCTGATTCATCCATTTTTAAAATCTTTTGAATGATCAATACAGGGTGGTCAAAAACGCAAAATCTACTTCTTCGTAAAGAAATTAAATGGAACACGCTGTATATTTTTGCACTACGGTTGTTACTAGTTTCTTCACACGGTTTCTGAGTTAAAGCTATATGTGTGTTTCAAAAAATTCGATATTTTTCTATTGATAATATAAAATTAACTTTTTGAGATGTCTGACTGACGCCTATAAGTAGGGGAGACTAGGGAGGGTTGATACGTGAGGAGGCTTGATACACCTTCAAATTTCCCGCCTCGGTTTCGTATAGAATGCTTAGCCTCGTGCAGAGCCGACTGTGAGTGTTGAAACAGTAGCTGATAGAATCTCGGAACGATGGCGTGTTGTTTGGCAGTTTTTGAGGTTATAGTGCGTTTTATACCTATTCGATGTAAGTTGTGTCATACCAAACGTAAGGCTTTAGCTGTTTGATAGGAAAATTAAGAAAAATCTTACGTATTATGCCTCAAGCGCATTTGATTTACAATATTAGGGCACCAGTATCGATCTTTTAATCAACTGTTGTAATACCTTTATGTTATATATTTCATAAAATTATCATCCCGGGAGGGTTGATACGTATGTCAAACCTCTCTGTATGAACTGTATTTATTTTTTCACATAATTTTTCACTATTTATGTGGTTTTCATGGCAATTACATAGGCTAATTAAGTATATTGTTATAGATGCCTTTTAAATGGAAATCCAAAGGCCGGACGAAGAATTCTCCAAACGATTTAAAAAGCGCAGTGCTTGAAGTAGTGAATGAAAATAAAGCACTTAGGACTACTGCCAGAAAGTACAACGTTGATAAAATGACACTGAAAAGATATGTCTTAAAATACCAGACGGATAAAAGTACTACCTTTTCACCAAGTTTTGTCACTTCGCAAATTTTTCCATCTGATGAAGAATCGCTTTTAGTGGAATATTTGCTCACTTCTGCAAACCTTTACTATGGCCTTACGCCTAAGCAAACAAGGAAGTTTGCGTATGAATTTGCCCGAGCAAATAATAAAAAACTACCAGAAAACTGGAAGAAAAACGAATGTGCTTCCTACGATTGGCTAAAAGGATTCATGTCACGTCATCCCCAATTATCACTGAGAAGTCCTGAAGCCACTTGCTTGGGGAGAGCGACATGTGCAAGAATTTTACAAAGATTTGCGCAATTTATTGTAACGGGAACCTTTTGGTCCAGAATCCGTCTATAACTTAGACGAACAGAGCGTGGTACACTAGTGACAGTCTGTTGTGCTATAAATGCATTGGGAAATTCTGTGGCACCATTTTTTATATTTCCTCGTGTAAGAATGCAGGATTACATGACCCAAGATGCTCCTCCAGGCTCCATTGCTGTGGCGCATGAAAGCCGTTGGATGACTGCTGATAATTTCGTTAATTATCTAGATCACTTCATAAAACACACAAAACGTTCGAAAGAAAACAAATACATATTGGTCCTTGACAATCACGAGAGCCATATTTCACCCAAAACCTTAGAAAAATGTAAGTTAAATGGCATTCATTTATTAACCTTACCACCTCACACAAGCCACCGATTACAGCCACTAGACGTATCGGTATTTGGTCTGTTTAAGAGGTTTTATAATGAACGTACAGATTCCTGGATGGACAAACAATTTTGTTGAAAAATGTACCGGAATTAGTTGGATTAGCTTATGTCAGGGCGTTCACACCTTCAAATATATCCAAAGGATTCTGGACAACTGGAATCCATCCTTTCAACAAACATTTATTTGAAGATCTCGATTTCGCAGTAGCAGAAGTTACAAATAGACCAAATCAGGAATTAGAGCAAAATTCTGAAAAAGAACTTGTTAGAAATGACCCAATAGCTCAACCTGGCACATCCATATCTCAGCAGGAGTCAACACCACAACCTGGCACATCTTCATTATTTGAAAAGAAGACAACTTCAAATACAAAGAACACTTCTTTAAATGGTAGCACTACTATCCAAAGCACCACATCTGGTTTATTGAAAAGTCCCGAGGAAGTACGTCCTTACCCCAAGGCACTGCCACGATTGAAAAAAGGAGGCAGAAAGCCTGGCCGGACCAGAATCTTAACCAACACCCCGGAAAAAGAAGCAATTGATGCCGAATATAATATGAGGTAAGAAAAGAATCGGATGAAAACAAAAACTTAACAGGTTAAACGAAAAATAGGTAGTGAAACTGAAAAAAATAATCACTTCGAACAACTCAATGCCGAGAGTAGTGAAACCCACCCCAAAAGAAAAGTTTTGGATAGAAATGCAAAAACGAAAAGACCTGTGTTCGATGACTCGGATTCTGACGACGAAAACGAAAAGGATCCAATTGCTGATGCAGATGACGATGACGATGCCGCTTGCATCTACTGCAATTCACTATTTTCAGCGTCTCGTTCTGGCGAACAGTGGATTCGTTGCCAGAAATGTCTAAAATGGTGCCATTCCGCCTCTGCAGATGTCAAGCCTAATATAAAATGTTTTCTTGCGAATTATGTATTGATTAGTTAATGTTCTAATAATAAAAGATTGCAGTTCTTCTAGTGTTTTATATTTAATTTCTTATTGTATCAAACCTCCCATTCAGTGTATCAAGCCTCCCTTTTATAGGGAGGTTTGAGACACTTTGCATTGAGAATTTCAACATTGTATATTCAAAGTTAAACTATTTATTTTCAACCTAATGTTGCCAAATTTGTAAGCGAAGTCATTTAATTGAGCTCTGACATAAATGGATTAGCAAATGTGAATCACAGAATGTTTATTAACATTTTTGTAAAAAACGGATCAACCCTCCCTAGTCTCCCCTACTACAGAAAATTTTCAAAAGTGTCGCATTGAAGTTGAACACATAATCAAAGTATTCGAATAAATATTTGTTTCACACTTACTAGCGTGTGTTCACTGATATTTAGAAACGCTTCTTGCTTCATATCATTCGAAGTCTTCCATTATGTTTTCAACTGCACGGGAAGATTTTTGAACATTTTTTTGTAGAAGTACAAATAGTTTCAATTTTAATTATGTTCACTCATACGCTTCATTTTCACCTCAAGAAATTTTATATTGTGATAATAATCTGTAATAATGAATCAGGACATAATTTTATGGACATATTAATAATCATTACTTGTTTTTTGTTTCCAAGGATGCTGTGATTTGTTTGAAAATAGAAATATCCAATTTTTTTTTGAAACAAATATCTATAACGTAGAAACCGTTTGAACAAACCAGTAACAACCATATATTTAAAAAAAGCTCATGAAAATGGGGATCCGATAGTGTATAGATGTACAGAAAGTTCCACTTAATTTTCTTGCAAAAAAGTACATTTTACGTTTGTGAGCACCCTGTAATGATCATTCAAAAATTTGGAAAATGGATGAATCAGGTTAAATCAGAGTATAATAAAAATATTTTGACATAAAATACACGACTCCACCAGTCAACATGTCAGCCATGCAGCCTGTAAAACTTCGATTTTTATACAAAACATCTATTAATTCGACAACAAATAACCAGCCGATAAGTATGTTAGATAAAACTTCTTTTTTTAAAAGGGCCTATCCGAATGTGTAATAAAGAGTAGGGATTCCGACTTTGATATGTGGGTCAAAATTGACACCCTGTATGATTGTGAATATTTTGAAAATATGCCTACACTCTTCAATAATATGTAACGCTCGTTACTTTATTCAAAAGAACACACCTTCCGATTATTTATGAAAAACAATTTCAGTTAAATGGCTGCCGTGGCTGGTCTGGCATTAGACCATCCTCTTAACATAATTTTGAAGCATTTCATGAATAGCTCGACGGATATTTTCCTTAAAACATCAATTGTCTGAGGATCGTTAGTGTAACAGCGGACTTTAGCAGCACCCCATAGGAAGTAATCCATGGGCGTCTAATCACAGCTGCGGGCTGGCCAATGAACGTCTCCAAAATGGCTGAGAACGCGATGACCGTACTTAGTGTGTAAAAGTTTGTTTCACGGCTGGTGTGGCATGTCGCGCCATCCTGCTAGAACCAGAGATTATGCAAGTGCATGTCGTCTAATAGTGGCCACAAAAAACTCCTCAACATGTGTCGATAGCGTTCCCCGTTTACCGTCACGTTGTTACCATCTTCATCTTGAAAAAAGTAGGGAACAATAATCCCACCACTCCGAAAGCCACACCAAACAGTTACTTCTTTTGGATGCATTGGTTTTTCTATGACGACATGTGGATTTTCAGAACTCCAAATCCTAGAGTTCTGCTTGTCAACGTAACCTCCCTGCTTCGTCCGAAAAGATGTTTTGGCGGCCAAAATTGACGTCCGTTTCCAATTGATTTAGAGCCTACATACAGAAACGATATCGAAGCGCATGGTCATTTTGTTTCAACTCTTGCACAAATTGCACCTTGTAAGGAAATAATCCCAGGTCGTTATGCAATATTCTCCGCACTTTAGTGCGATTGATGCCCACTTGTTGTGCTCTGTGACGAGTTGATACTCTCGTGAGTTTTCACGCCCACTCTGGGCAACAGCAGCAAGTATTTAAATAAAATCTGTTTAATTAGTTTAATTTCCCGACTAGAGAAGCATTGAATCATTGTCATGCTATGTGTCTGATATTACTAAGAGTATACTGAGCTTAACAAGGACTACCTTGATGAAGATTACGGACACAAAAACTTGCCGAAACAGTTTGCTACCTATAAGGGATCCATCAAGTCAAGCAGCTTTATATTTTAATGAATTACTTGACTTGGAAATGAAACTACTTGTAAACATTACTGCTTTGACTTGGTTTGATATTTTTATAGTTCTACTTGAGGTCAAGCATTTTCAAACTAGTCGATACTTATGTGAAATTATATTTTTGTTCTGCTAAAGGTATTCAGTGATATTTACTTGTACAACTGATGAACCGTATTTTGTATGTTAATGCAAATAATTGCAAGTGGTGGAAAAGGCATGAAAATGTATTCCCAAATCTAGTTTTAATGCCAAGAGACTTTTTATCGACACCTACAATATCAGCGGCCATTAAAAGAGAATTGTCTAGGCTGCATTGACCATTACGGAACCCCGCAACAGATAAAGTGATAAATCCGTTAGAACCCTCGTTAGAGAATGAAAAGCTAATTCAGAGTTCTCCATTTTTTGTATCAGCTGATTAAGAAATGCTTTTTTTCTATTTAACTTAGCATTTTCATTTCTTTTATTTGTTGTTCAATATGTATTGCTTCCTCTGTAACTTCTAACAAGTATTTCCGTTGTGTATTCATAATCTACTCCAATTTGTATAACAAAAATTATCTTTTACTACCAAGACTACTTAACTTTGAAGTACTTGGCGTAAAAACTACATGACCTGCTTTACATTGCTTGATTTCAAGTCAAGTAGCACGAAAATCAAGTCAAGTAGTAAATCCCTACTACCTATCCTTAATATGTTAATTTCAAACCTCTATGTTAACTGTGGGGCTAGTTCATAAGTTTCAATAACAAAATTATCGAAAGCTTCTAAAATAAAGTTTTGAGGAACATGGTAAATGTCGCTTGGGGTATTCTCAATAGGAATAGTTAATCCCCTATCATCGACAAAATCAAGAAACTGAAATCAAGACCTAGAGAAAAGCTACAACGACATCCAGATACAAAGGCTATCTAGCTGCTGGACCACCACAACTCTGACCGATAAATCACACGGGTTTTTATGGATAATATTATCCATAATTTAATGTTACCTGAAGGTCAAGACTATAGCAATGCATTGAGAACAATGCTCTTCTTATATAATCGATGTAGATATACAAGCCAAAACAAATAAAAGTACTATAAAATAATGAAATTTTTCATGTTAGTTTTTCGTCTAAATCCGTCAAGTATCCAAGATTTACGATCCATTATTTTGATTACTATATTTTTAGTGCTATTTAGTACTGAAATAATTCTATTAAAGCATCATGAAAACATAACAAATAATTTGAGAGGATTTATACTCGCTTTATAGAAGCAGAAATGAAATTTATGAAACATATTAAGATCTTCGTCCACTTTATCATATCATCCTATGATCGTAGTAGAATCAATCCAACAGAGTACGCCTTTTGATATGGAGTAACGTAGTGTCAACATTTTATAAAAAAAAACAAAATGAGATAAAAATGTTGGACGGTTTTATCAAAAATATTTCTCCAAAATTCATGTCCCGTGCTGAGGATGTGACTGAATACTTCTACTCCCAACCGATGCCACCCATTTCCGTCGGTCTGTCTGTTCGCTAATCCTTGGCTAGTATACAACTTGGAAAGTACCGCTTGCATATTGACGAATTTTTCAAATTTGGTAACTAATACGCCAAGGACGAAAAAGCTTAATACTTTTTGAGAATCGGTTGAGTGGTGGCAGGTTTAGGGGCGAGTGACAAAAAAATAAAAACCACTCAAACTTCGTTTTTGACGTTAGGGATTTTTTGACGTTAGGAGTTGTAGGGAGTGGGGAAGATTATATCTCAATTTTTTAGATGTTAGTATATCACGCTTCCAATCTTGGTAATTCTACACACAAATATTAGGCATACACAAATATACATCATAGATTTCCCCGTACACTTGTCCTTAAAACTCGGGGTGATAGAGAAATAACATCGGCACGCGTCTTTGCTCTTTAGGTTTTTCGATGTTAAAGTCGCATGATTGTCGTGGCGTCACTGCCGTGGTGCCGGGCTACCAAGTCTGATAAATAGGGCGGCATATCCATCGGTGAGGGGTGAAGTATAGGAGAGGGGCGACGTTGCCAGGTGGACGGTACTATCGACAGGGCAGCGAAAAATGTTTATGGACTAATTGTATAAGCCTGTTCGACTAACGTGATCAGTTTAATTTCTCTATTAGACGTATTTCGCATATCATACTAGATTTCCCCGTACAGTTGTTCTTAAAACTCAAAAACATGTTCACCAGACGAATCGCGTACAGTCGCTCTTGCAATGCGACACGCGGTTGTGAATATTGCATATTTGGTAGTTATGTTGATACAAATCCCTTACGTTGTAATAGAAGACGGCACAGCATCACGCCACCATAGGAATGTGCAAAACATCCATAGATTACCTCAGTGCGAGTGAACAACAGCCCGACAGACTTGAAATAGACGTTTCATGATATACATGTTATTTTATTATACTGTTCAAGTATTGAATTTGTATCTTTGTAACTCAAAAATCAGAAAATTAAAAACTTTTTAAAAAGTAAAATTTCGAAAGTCGAAATTTAAGTGGCGCAGTCATCCCGGATCGATTCTACCAGAGCAAAGGGGGCCACTGTACTCGCTGCATCTCTCGATCCACCGTTCCGAAGCAAGAAGAACGAAGATCAGCACGCTCACCGTGGTGTATGTAAGTTGCTCATTTTCTGCTCGCTTGTTCCTTATTGCACTAGTTTTAGTATATTTCGTCTATGTCAGTCTCTCCGTTTTCTAATTCCGGACAGGAAAATAGTGACGCCGACTTAGTTTTAGTATTTCAAACGACCAGTTACAGGCAATTTTGGAAACTAGCCTCAGATTTTCCGCATCAACCTTAGAAAGTGATTCCGAAACCGAAATTTCAGTCCCACAACTTCCCCATTCGAGTCAAAGCTGCTATACATAGTTCCCAAATTGACGGAAACATGTTAGAGTTAGGCGCATTTTTGGAAACTGCTAACACATTAATTAGCACCTATTGGTATACCAACCCAAGTAACGCTAATTGAGTACAGATTATAACTTCCATTTACAGAATTTAACCGAAATTGTTTGGCATTGGTCGAGAAGTGTATACTACTTGCATCTCTAAAGACTGGCGATAGTCTAATCAGATTAGCAAATTTCCCCGAAATAATTGAAAAGTCTGGTTTTATTGGTGGAAGTTCTTCAAGGGGGTATTTAAAACATGGACGCATAAAATGGGAACACCAATTTTTGAGGGAACTTTTTATTTGTCAACAAAAAATGAGAAAACGTGTTTTTTGGGATTCAATGGAAAGTGTTGACATGAACGAAAAAACTTCTCATACAAGATTTTAAGGTATTTATGAGACCTACAAAATGAGACCACACTACAAAGATCCAATAAATAGGAAACATGTTATGGTCGAAAAACAAGGCAAAATGCAGGTTTTACTTGTTGGTAATGCGACAATAATTTCACGCAACTTCTTGAAATTCTTCAAATCTGTAGGATGCATACTTCTAAATAACAACAAAATTTGAGTATATTGGTCTAGTAGTTTTTTGAAAATTTCTAATTGTTTATTGCAAAACACCTGTTTTCCGGCCATCACTACTAGTTTATTGAGCAATATACAGGGTTCAGAATTTAATAGCAAAATACACGTGTTTACCTTGCCGACATGAATCACAAGCCATTCCGAAAGACAAATGTTATTTTTATGCGAATAACAAAGGTTACGCTTTTTCCTTCTAAACAAATTCAAACATTTCGTATTTGTGAGTGAACAAATGCGCTAGGATACTCGAAAAACATAAGTTACTATTCACATTTTAAAACAAAGCGGATGTGTCTATTATGTTTTGTTGCGAATTGCCCAAACATACGTAATGCTTGAATTTGTTTAGAAGAAAAAACGTAGCCCATCCATTTTTGCATAAAAATAACATTTGTCTTCCTGAATGGTTTGCCATCCATATCGGCAAGGAAAACTAGTGTATTTTGCTATAAAATGCCCGATGAACTAACCCTGTTTATTGCTCAATGAACTAGTAGTGATCGCCGGAACACAGTTGTTTTGGGATAAACAATTAGAAATTCTCAAAAACAACTTGCCCAATCTACTCCAATTTTGTTATGGTTATTTAGAAGTACAAATCCTAAGAATTTGAAAAATTTCAAATATCTGCGAGAAATCATCGTCGCATTACCCCAACACGTGCCAAAACCTGCAGTTTGGCTCGGTTTTCGGCCATAACTTTTTTGCTATCAGTCGGATCTTTTTACGTGTGGTCTCATTTTGTAGGTCGAATAAATATCTAAAAATCTCATATGGAGTTTTTTTGTTCCTACCAACACTTGCGATTGAATCCCAAAAAACACGTTTTCTCATTATTTGTTGTCGAATAAGAAGTTTTCCCACAAAAATTGGTATACCCATTTTATGCGTCCATCTTTTGAATACCCCCTTGAACATATAATCTATCTTTGGCATTTTTTGTTAAAGAGATTCGCTTTTCTGCCAGTTAGAACCTCAGTAATTTTTGTGCAAAAGGCCCCCGGCCTACCCTGATGAGTAGAAGAAGTCAAGTCAAGTCACCCCCTTGAACAACTTGCAGAAATAAAGCCAGACACAATTATTTCGCAAACCAGGTGTATTTCCGTCTAATATGATTAGACTACAAAGCGTTAAAAGTGGTTCGCCAATTCGCTACACCGAAAATTCCACGAGCAGTTGTTTCCAAGACGTAGGGAGTATAGGGTCAATCTACTTGAAGCCATTTTTTTCATGGAGGTTGGGATTCTGTGAAATGTGAGGAAATGGCCATTTTTTCTGATATTGGCCGTTTGGTCACGTTCTATTCGTATCTGGTATCGTAGTGGAAAATAACGATGATTTAAATTTATATAAATTTTTTTCAATATAAAATCGAATACGGTTATTACACCGCATGAACTAAAAAATAGGAGTAAATTGCTAGAAAATTTCTCACTGTACTCTCCTGCTTTTAGAGAGGTTCAATATTACTAGTTTTGCTTAGTAGGAGAGCAACAAAAACATTCAAAATGTGATGATTTCACCAAATCATTAAGACAGTTTTTTACTGATCACCCCGCCATTTTCAAAAATACAGCATTACCCTTCCTAGTTTTTCCAAATTCGAAATTTCTCGCTATAATTCGATTTCCTTCAGGTTTAAAACATTAGTAAAGAGCATACTAGGAAAATAAAGAAACAAGTGGTTGCTTACAGCAAATCGGCTTTGTAAAGTCTTGTCTCGTTTAAAAAGTCAACACTCGACTTACCAGCTTTTCGTTTTCATCCTCCATTTCCAGCCTAGCAGCGATGCAGTTCCTCGTGTCCAGGAATGCTCTGCGCTGCGCATGTTCCATCAGATTGTGCACGAATATTCCCACGATGTTCACGCACAGGAACACTATCACGTTGGCGCTCAGCTGGAACAAAAGAATGCTCATTACACTTTCTTAACATACGGTTGTGGCATAGAAACTGCCAACTTATACTTCTAGGTCCAAGCTAACTCGAAGTAAGTTCGGCCAATCAATAGACGTACTCTAGGTAACAAGCCAAGTCATTTGTTATTTGTATCTGGTAAAATCGATGAAAAGGTCAGCTTTGAACTGCTAAATGTTTATACCTCAAGCCAAAGTAAACTTCAAGTAAGAAGCTGCTACACTAATCATTTTGTGTTTTATCGTGGGTTATAGTAGCGTCACAAAAAGTAGGAAGAATACACATCCATACTCATATAAAAATACACACATTTTAAACTTATAACACCCATCTCTTGTGGTCGGTGTTTGACAATCGTGCTAAATGAAACAAATCTTGAAATTTTTGAGGCAAACGTTCCAAACACGGGAACATTGTCAATCGCAGATACTTTATTTGTAATTGCATTTACATCGTGTTTTAATTTCCTAAGGTACTAGCACACACCTTTGTTCATTAATATAAAATATATATGCAATACATTGTATTTCATCCTGTGGATAAATGAGCTTATTTATACAGCAGAATCTTTATTAGAATGTGAAATAATCATAAGACTGTTGTAGGATTGAAGTTGCCTTGAAGAACAAAATCAGACCTGCTCAAAGATACTATCCCTATTCACAACGAGAACTAGAAATTACTTTAATTGTAGTTACTTAACAACACTTGCCTCCATAATAGCACTATGTTTTCTCACTCCCTAAAGTCATCGTGATACATCGTCATTGAGATGCGCCGATGTATCACGAGGAGTTTTTATTGTTTTTGTTTAAATAGAATCAGATGGGCTTGTTGACCCTTCTCCTAAAAATATATACGTACATCCATGACGCGATGGAAATACACAATAGATAAACGTGAAAGATAGGGAAGTAACATCTCCAGAAGAAAGAAATAATTTAGCAGAGGGTGATAACATTATTAGGAGCTAGAGTAAAACCCACAGGAAATTTAGTTCAAATAATCTGGACAGCGGTATACCTGCCTGTAGGTAAAGGCAAAATGTATGCATTCGTATAAATTAAATTTCTTTTTAAACCATGCTACACCGAAACGTATGAGTTTTGATAAATTAATATGGTGGTAGGGTAATGATGTAGGAAGCGGACTATGCCGATTGTTTTTCTTCAGTAGTTCGTAAAAACTATAGCAATTTCGTAAGCCTATGATCTCAAAAAGTACCTCATTATCGGTAAAATACTAGCATCGCAATTTGGAAGATTACGTTGTAAAAATTATGTTAGTTTATTTTCTGGATGTGTTAAAAGAGTTAGAGTATTGAATTGAAAAATAGAAATATCAGGTTGAAGTTCATTACAATACATTTCTTTTTCCGAACGCCAGTGTTTTTTAGGTACAAATGTTGATACCTCAGTAGCAAATAGTTAAAACCTATAAATATTTCATATCAACCTTTTTATTCTAAAAAGGGCCAAACCAAATACAAAATACAACATTGCGTTAAGCAGGATGACTCTGCACCGCAACGCTGTCGTCAGTCCATAAAGGATTATATTTTACAGTTAAAAAGACCTATACAGTTAGTCCATAGTCTCCGCCCACTTGACAACGTTGCGATCTATAAACGTTTCCCCTGCCCTGCCGACAGTACCGAGCAACTGGCAACGTTGCAATAATTAACCTCGCCACTCGACAACCGCCAGCCATCGTTTAAACCAGGGCTGTCCAAGATACGGCCCGCTCCTTTCTTGCGGCCCGCTTCACGGGTCATGTATACATCAACAAGTATAAATTACTCTCAAATACCGAATATGCATATACCTATTAAAACTCAGTAATAATGTTGTATAGAAAGATTTTATAATGCGGCCCTCCAAACTGCATTTTTTTTTGAAGTGGCCCTTGGGCCACATTAAGTTGGACAGCCCTGGTTTAGACCACGACGCAGCTGTAGCCAGAGACGAGTGCGCTGAAAGTATATACGTTTTAACGTTTTAACAAAATGTCAAATTTTATTCTTTGTTGTCCTCTAGTTCCGTCGCCACTGGACCAATATTTGAAAACTATAAAGCTCTTTCGACACTGGTATAGTAGCTACCTTGTGCGAAAATTTCAACAAAATTGTAGACGGGCCACAGATTAGCGAACAGATAAAGCGACAGACAGACAAACCGACGGAAACAAGTACAAAAAGCTACGTTCTTAAGAGGCAAAAAGATGACAGACTGGTTCGTCTCTCCTCTCTTTTCCGTGGCTCTTGGCCTAAGTGGAAAGTGAACCCGCCAGGGTCGTGGTGAGGTGTTCATGCGGCACGACTTAGTTCATTGCTTGAAACCGACCATGGACGAGCTTCTGGTAGAAAGAGGTGCAGTTCTGAGTTCAGTTTTTAGCGAAAAGGTTGAGAGTGATACAGAGATAAAAAATAGAAAGAAAAGGTGTTGTCGGGTCACTATCACGTGGTGATTACCATATTGCTCCCGACTGGCGTGTCGCCTCCTGAAAATCAAACGTGTTTGATACCAAGCGTTAGCAGTCGTGGACTTGCCTCTCTCTGATGACAGTGGAAAACTCACGATGCTTCGAACAAACGGAGGCAATTTCACGAATAGAAGGATCACACTCGCGTGCGACGCTCCGTAAGAAGGTAACTTTAATCTGAAGGTAATATACTCGTACTGCCACTGTGCAGGGTTGGGCCACCCTGTATATTCGCCTGGAGTATTCCGCTAATCCTACGTGCTCTATGCATGGATCTGGCATCCAACTTTGGTACGAGGGATGTCTTTTAAGTTTAGCATATGGAAATAAAACAACACGGTAGGTAGTCTCAAATGACTTTACTGTTTTTCGAAGTATTCTCCACGAAGATAAATACACATCTGCATGCGCTCGAACTAATTTTCGAAGCACTTATTCCACTAGTTTGCTGGCAGATCCAAAACGGCATTTTTGAATGCGTCAACTGCTTCTTCTGGTGACTGGAACCTTTGACCACGCAGTCTGTTTTCAATTTTCGGGAAAGTAAAGAAATCGTTAGGACTTAGATCGGGACTATATGGAGGATGGTCCAATAATTCCACGTTTTCTTCTGTTAAATACTGCCTTGTTTTTTGGGCTGTGTGCGAGCTTGAATTGTCTTGGTGGAGGATGATTCTTCTTTCGGGGTTGATTTTTCGTAGCTCGTTGATGACCTTTAGCAAACAAATGGTGGTATACCAATCCGCAGTAACAGTTCTTTGCTCATTAAGAGGAATGGTTGCAATATGACCCGCTTTTGACACAAATGTCGCGACCGTCATTTTCGAAACGCTTCGAGAACGGATGACTTTTGTTGGCTTTTCTTCACCTTGGAACACCCAATGTCGTTTATTTTCTGGTTCATAACAGTAAATCCACGATTCATCACCAGTAACAATGCTGTACACATTTTTTGAGTTTCCGGAATTGAAACGGTCAAGCGTTTTTTGACACCAATTAACCCTGGGTGCTTTCTGCTCTTCAGTCAACAGGTGAGGTATCCAACGAGAAACTAATTTTCTTACTCCTAATTCTAAAATTTTTTTGAATTGAGGTCTTTGAGATCTTCAAGGACGCCTCAATCTCGCGATATGTCACATGTCTATCTTCAATGATGAGTTTGCGCACAGCATCGACGTTTTCCCTGGTGACTGCCGTTTTTGGTGCACCCACCCTGGGATCGTCACTAAGACTCACCCGTTCACGTTTGAATTCTCCATACCAACGGGAAATTGTCGACTGATTTGGCGCTTCATTGGCGAAAAGAGACAGTAACTCAGCAAGGCATTCTTGTTGCGATAATTTTCTCTGAAAGTTGTAATAAATTATGGCGCGAAAATGTTCTCGGTTGAGTTACATTTTTCTAATGACTTGGTGACACTTAAAAATTCACTATAGTGAGAACACTGCACGTATTGTTGTGAAACTTTGAATTTAAGTTTACTAAAGAGTGAGGTTAAGATTCAGTACTGACGTTCGATCGGGGCGGCCTACTATGTTTCTATATGCAAAACTTAAAAGACATCCTTCGTATACGATCTAGATTACTCCTGACCGTGAGACTAAAACTTAACAGAACACCTTCCATGAATGAATAGTAATCAATAGACTCAATTTATACCTATTTAGTGCCTTCGAGTACTCTGTTGAATATATGAAATTACAAGTTGTAACGTCAATAATAACTTCGGATATTAATATCACGTATACCGGAGTAAATCTAGTTCACTAAGCAGATTATACATGTTAGAACGTACAATGTGTAGTGCCTTGTGCCTCCTAGGATTAAGTTCTGTATAAGAAACGAGAGAAGCGTATGATCTTCTTGAGAACGTTCAGTTCACTGTGTAGAGTAGGATGAGAATATGAAAATCGGTTTACGTGGTAATGTTATTCAAATACAACCATTTATTCGTGCAATATACAGTCATGGTAATGGGGCACATATTAGTTTGGATACATTCAAGTGCATTCACAGATACATTTTAAAAACTCTTGGCCTACGACTTTCACTAATCTGGGCCTACAATAGTTTTGCTTTGGGCTTCTAAAGATAAGTTCATATTTTTTGTATCAGAGGCAGCGAATTATCGGACGGGGAATGGTGAACGGCAAGTGCGCATTTTACATCTCGGCAGTTGAAAATTGTACTGGGTATTATGCGGGAGCGAAACTTCCGTTATTCGGCTATTATGTAGTTTCAGTAATTGAGTGGCAATCAGGTTGAAGTATTGACAGTGTTTTTCAGCAATGAGCGATATACACTCGCTGACAAAGAATAAAGAACACCCAGTGAAAATTCATTTCTTTTATTGTACGTTCATTTGGGTATTATTCTAAGGCTAAAAATGATATAAAAAAAACAGTCGACGAAGGGCTTATGAAATATTACCATTTTTCTGAAAAGGATTTCTGAAAAGGATACATTTGTTTTCAGTCTCCTCTAACCATGATCAACCGCAGGCAGAACTGTTTCGTGCTCATAAGCAACTAATCCGTGCGGTATAGGCCCAGTCATGAAGGCTAAACCAGAGGTAGATGGCGATCATCGGTTTTCCATCTACTTGCGATTTTTGATCTTACAATATTGATCATGAATGTACGATGTTCATACATTTTTATTGGGTGTTCTGTTTTCTCTATCACTGATTGTGAGTATATTTTTCTTTGTTGTCTTAAATGAAAAGGATTACTATAAATGATGCGAACATATTACGAAATTTAAAATGTACCATCATTTTGAGCCACCCTTTATATTAATCATACACTGAACGGTTCAAGGAATACTCACTATAAATGTTCGCGAGGTAATTCAGTTAAAAATAATGAAACATGATAGAGAAGACATAAAACTCTCCTCATTACAAGTTTGAATGATTAGCTCGCTGGATGGAATTGCAGTATTTAATGTATTCTCGTCGGTTATCTTAATTGCTTTAGAGTAAATTGGATTTACTAGAAATGTATTACTATTCTGTCTGATACCATTCCAAACTTAATGTTTCAGCCAATATCTTTCAAGTTCACTAGTAGTTAAGTAGGGATTATGATATTCTTGATTGATGTATTTGAAATTTTTAACGATATAAATTACAACACGGCTTTATCGTTACCGTTTATAGATAACATGCCGACAAATGAATAAACCTTCCCTTAATTTCAATCTGATTATCTATTTTCTGAACCATTTTTGTGCACGGAAGCTAGTAACGCATATGTACAAGTAGTCACAATTATAACCTGTAGATCGCACCCCATATGAAAAACTAAGGATCAAAACTCAGAACTTTGGACTAATGCACACAAAAGCAACTTGTATTAAGATCTAAAGTTTAAAAAAGATAGTTATAAATTATAAAGATCCGGAGGTGTCCTATAAGGTATTAAATACACAGTTCCTCAATTCGACAGTGTTTAACGAAGTTAAGTACAAGTAGTGACAACAATAAAAAAAATCCCAATCTGTTCTAGCGCAGTCCAAATACTAAAAAACGAAACCATTTTACTTGATTCCATTTGTGAAAACATGATACTATTTTTGGCTATCTTGTACAAGCAAAGCTAAAATTGAGAACGGATAAACCCGATCCGGCTAGCTAAACTTCAACTAATCTTCCTTATTACAAGACAAACTACAGTAATTGCTAGTTAGAGAATAAACCCCATAAGGCATAATCATTAATCGAGATAACTGCCATCTAATATAGATAACTGGCTCAGTGTGGGGTTTGCAGCAATTTCATCACATACACCACCATATTTACCGCTCCGCTTGAACTTAATGCACCTATAATCTAGAAATATTTATAAAACAAACTAGAAAATCACTGTATTTTAGGAACGACTGGAAATTATTTGAAGGAAACTCCTAAATGGAACAATATGTTAAGTAAGTGAAGAATACCGAATCACAGTGTACATCTCCGGTAGTACCGGAAGTGATACCAACTTGCTCATTCTAAAGTGTATCTAACGAAGCTACAAAGTAATCGTAAACAGTGGTTGATTCGTGATCAACGCGTGATCGGTAGCCATGGCGCTCTGTCGGCCTCTTCCTGATTGGCTTGTAGCGACGGGCCTCCAGACAAAGTCGCACGGTTGCCACGCTCGGCGAGTTTTCGCCAGAGTGGTTGATCAGATTCGCATGGATCACAAATCAATCTGTTGGTGCAATACGTGCAATAACTGTTGTAAAGGACATTATATAACAATAAATGGCATCACAAAGGTATATTCCAATTTGATCTGCAGCAAATTATGAACGGCATATACGGAGATGCGAAAACAAGCTCAAAAAGGTGAAGAAAATTTTTGTGCAATCTTTATAGTTAAATTTTTCCTAAGAGATAGCATCAGTGGGGGATTTTTTTTCTATTGTCTTATTTTTCACATTAATGCGATGTCGAGGTATGTGGCCCTATCGCAATTGAAAATAAGGTTTCGATAATCCTTCCATAAAGTTTCGATGAGTACATCTGAAATAACCTTGAGATATTCTTCAGGGAAATACAAAAATCTCCTTTTGTGTTTTTTTGTGCAGATTTATCTATTAAAATCCTATCCGCAATCTATTTTCCGTGCACACACCTTCAACCGAATGTATGCCATTATATGATATTACCGTTTCCAACTTTCACCAAGGTTAATAGGAACCATAACAGCTCCCTACCCTTCCCCCCTATAAGAATATCGATTTGTAGCCTCACATTTCAAGGTTAGACTTCTTGTAATGTTTCTGTTCAACATTCGGCGATTTCTGACAATTTTCCCAATAAAACATGATCATTGTGACATTAAGCCAGGCAACGCTGCATAGTAGAAGGAACTCTCAGCGTCACGTTGATGGTTCGTCACCACGCACAGGATTGTAATCAGTTACGGATACCCGTTTATGAGCGCGAACGTTTTATGCACGTCTTGACTTGATTTTTCTTGCGGAAATTTAATATTAGTCTAAAATGTCTGACACAGATACAGCTGATGAAGTGGTTGAAATCAGCTTAACGCCACCCAGAAAAAGGGCTAAAAAGCTTCATCTTAGCGCAGGTGAAAAACAAATTATTCTAAATATCTACAAGAACCAGATGCAAGAGAATAGTGGATTGGCTATAGAAAATATCGTATGTAAGGTTGCTGAAATTTCTGGAGTAGGTCGATCAAGTGTTTACAAAATCTTGAAGGAATATAGACAAAATCACTCACTATCTGAGCCAAAAACATATCCAGCGAGAAAAAAAATCATCGAAAAAATATGACTTTGACAAAAGTGCCATTAGAAGAAAAGTACATCACTTTTTCTTCAGGAATGAAATACCTACAATAGATAAAATATTGAAGCAAGTGAATGATGATGAGGACCTGCCAAATTTTAAAAGATCTACGTTCCATAAGCTGTTGAAAGAACTAGACTTTCGATTTTTGAAAAGAGGAAGGAATAGTTTATTGATAGAAAAGGAGGAAATTGTTATCTGGAGGAGAGAATACCTTAGAAAAATTAGGCAATTCCGCGCTGAAGGAAGAAAAATTTATTATTTAGACGAAACATGGGTGAACGCGGGGCATACGCAGGGAAAGGTTTGGGTAGACAGATCTGTGAGGTCCTCAAGGCAGGCTTTTTTAGATGGCCTTTCGACGGGATTGAAAAATCCTGCAGGTAAGTTTCGAAGTATATGAACTTTTTTGGATGCAGATAATTCATTTTCTGATCGAATCAATGATTTGGAAGCTCCGAACTCAGTTTTGCTATCTCATCCAAAAACTAATCTAAGACCCTATCCTACACTAACCTAAAAAGAGTAAGTTGCTTAATTTCGTCATTTAGTGCGCTCGCTGAGAAGTAAAATAACTAATTACTTTCAGGCAAGGGAAAACGCCTGATCATTTGCCACATAGGTAGCGTAGATGGATTTGTTCTTGAAGCATTGTGGGCATTTGAATCCAAAAAAACTGGAGACTATCACGAAGAAATGGATGGTAACTCATTTGAAAATTGGTTCAAAAAAATTTTGCCGACACTTGATGATAACGCAATTATTGTGATGGATAATGCCCCGTACCACTCCAGAAAATTGGAAAAAATTCCAACAATGGCCACCAAAAAGGCAGACATTCAACAGTGGCTTGTCTCAAAGAAGATCGACTTCGACCAAACAATGGTCAAAGCTGAGCTGATAAATATAGTGAAGCGACATAAGTATAAATATGATTTAAAAATTGTTGACGAAATGGCCAAAAACCAAAATAAAACGATTCTCAGGCTGCCTCCCTATCACTGCGAACTGAATCCTATCGAGTTGATTTGGGCCGACATCAAGCAATACGTGGCGTCAAATAACAGCACTTTTAAGTTTTCTGACCTTAAAAAACTGTTTGATGTTGCTGTCGATATAATTACGCCAGCAAAATGGAGAACATGTATTGACCATGTCCAAGAGAAGGTTGAAACCAAAATGTGGGATATGGATAATATCATTGACACCCAAGTTGAACCCCTTATAATTGACATCAACAATTCTAATGATTCAAGCTCCTCGGAATACAGCATATAAATCGATTGATACCATTAAGACTGGCAGTTTAACGGGCTTTTTGGCAAGACAGGTAAGTTCATTATAGACTGCAATCAAAGTGTAAGTTTCTAGTTATTAATGTGGAAATTCCAAATTTATAATTACACAAAATTAGGGTTAATTTAGGAGTTCCAAAGCATAATAGTGCCATTTTGACCTTCTTCCTATTTCTCATGTAAATTTTAATAGCAATCAAACTAACAAACTTTATGGAGTCTGTAATAAACTTTTGTACTACTACTACTACGTCTGTAGTTTCTATTTGCTCAAAAAAATTTGCTCTGCATTGTGAATAGAAGGTTGATTTGTAAATATTATTGGGTATATATGTAAGTTAATAATAAAATATGAACAATTTCAATTGAGATGGTCCACAAGTTTTTTTCGTGTGCGTTTTAGTAACATTTTGCTGAAATGGTGAATACAGAATTTTTTGCACTGATTCCTAATGTCGAAATATGATTAGAAAGGCGTGGTATATTCCTGATAATTTACTATGCTTTTGATAAAATTTACAGCAACACATATCTTGTACGACATTTTTTGATAGATCAGTCACAATAGCTTGATACGGCCCTGTAGCGTCTCCTACGGTTAAGTTCTTGATCACGTGCAATACGGGTGTATATGTTTGATTTTACTTTGTTTCTTCGATGGATACAGTTTAGATTCTAAATTCATTTCACGTATACTAGCCTTAACGTGACCATTCATTTTCTGAGTCAAAACGGGACTTCAGTTTTTTCAAGTCAATTGGTAAGGCCATTTTAATAAAGGAAACTTGATTTTGATCTCATGAATAAGGTTGCTAATGCCATACATTTTGGTGAGTTTTAATAGCGATCGCGTAGTGTAATCGGTACATTAAGGATTATATCTCGCCCCGTCCTCGTAAATAAGCTAGTTGTAGTATCTCGGATTGGTGTCAGCACTCACACATTTTTAAAGAAAACAAACCATCCCCTGCCCGCGGCCCTGCCTCAGTCCCTAGATGTATCGGTGCTGCCTGTCCATTCTCGATTTGTGTGTCAGCGAAGCAGTGCGCGCCGGGACGTAACGAGTTCTTTGTTTTTCTTTTTTTTAGTGCAACTAATATACATTGTTTGGATCTCTGCGAACTTAAATATGCCAAAACGCACTAGAAGCGATCGACATCGCTCCGGTGATACCGAAACTAGAAAACTTCGAAAAATAATTAACAATTTGGATGCTCGGTTACGCGCCATGGAAAAGCAAGGCCGCCCGTCTCGGTCTCGAATACGACGCATATCCAATTCCCCTTCTTCGTCGTCGAGTGACTCATCATCTCGCTCCTGCTCGACGTCGGACGCTGCTAGCAATGAGAACACCCCTCGAAGGTCAACCACCCGTAGATCGCCTTTTGCCGATGCTCTCGCAGGTAGGAAAATGCTCATTGAACTTTGATATCAGTCCCGACATATAGTAATGACTCTATATGATTTTATTTTTGTTTTGAGCCTGACTTGAATGCTAGTCAGAGGCGGGACATAATTAGTTAAAACTACTCATTTATGCTCATTGAACTTTGATATCAGTCCCGACATATAGTAATGACTCTATATGGTTTTATTTTTGTTTTGAGCCTGACTTGAATGCTAGTCAGAGGCGGGACATAATTAGTTAAAACTACTCATTTATGCTCATTGAACTTTGATCTCAGTCCCGACATATAGTAATGACTCTATATGATTTTATTTTTGTTTTGAGCCTGACTTGAATGCTAGTCAGAGGCGGGACATAATTAGTTAAAACTACTCATTTATGCTCATTGAACTTTGATATCAGTCCCGACATATAGTAATGACTCTATATGGTTTTATTTTTGTTTTGAGCCTGACTTGAATGCTAGTCAGAGGCGGGACATAATTAGTTAAAACTACTCATTTATGCTCATTGAACTTTGATATCAGTTCCGACATATAGTAATGACTCTATATGGTTTTATTTTTGTTTTGAGCCTGACTTGAATGCTAGTCAGAGACCACTTATTGACTTTTTGATACCCATTCCGACATATTGTAATGAATCTATGTCTTCTTCCTCGATCCTGACTTGAATGCTAGTCGGGTGTAAGAAACTTAGCTATACATCTGCAATAGCCTATCCTCAATATCACACTGAGCCTATTCGTGTCTTCTATCCTGGCTTGAATGCTAGCCGGATGTGTTTAATACCCACAATATCTCGCACTTATTTTGAACTACAGTTTCACCGTTGTTTCAGAAAATGATGTAAGGTCCGAGGAAATTTCATTCTCCACAGCGCCTTTAAGTGAGGATGTCATAGACATACTGGGGAAGAAAGACACCTCTCCTGAACCACTGGGGCCAAAAATTCATGAGGATTTGCTCCTTCGATGGGAAAAAATTTTGAAGACGGGCCTATCTGATGACGATAGAAAATCCCTTCTGTCTAAACTCCCTCCGCCTGAAAACTTTACAACATTATCTGCTCCACTGCTTAACCCTGTAGTACAAAAAGCGATTTCTCCATCTAACTTATTGAGGGATGAGCGACTGACAAAACTACAGTCTTTAGTTGCGGCAAGCCTTTCTGGCATTGGCCAGGTCTGTAGCCTCCTGTTATCGGAAGAAGGGGGGGGGGACAGACGATACATTGAACTACTCAATAATGCAGGTCGAATGTTGGCTGACTTGTGGCATTCCCAAAACATAACCAGAAGGGAACTTATCTCAATAAACCTCTCCAAGGAATTTCAGGAGGCCACAAAAGACATCCCTCTGGATACCTTTCTTTTTGGGCAAAACTTGGACGAGCGAATGAAAGCAACCAAAAGTTCCGAAGAATACAGGAAAATACTAAAAGCAAAGCCTCCAAAAACCATTACCAAAACTCGCTATCAGGCCCCTACTTCATCCCAACGATTTCCTGCAACGACTCGCTCGTTAAACCACAGGGCTCCATCTCGATACCAACAGGGAACGAACCGAGAGAGGAGCCGATACTACAACAAAAGAGTTCCCCCTCAATACAGATTGAAACAGCAGCAGCACAAGCAACGCGGGAGACCGAATCGCTAGGCCTCACACAGGTCAGCGCTGGTAGATTAAAATATTTCCTGCATAAGTGGAAATTTCATTTTAAGAAAAATATCACATTACGATGGATCCAAGGGTTTAAAATACCGTTCATGGCTTTACCACAACAACAAGAGTTCAAAACTTTATGTTGGTCAGTCAATGAAAAGGCTCTGCTTCAAACATGCATTAACGACCTAGTCTCTTCCGGAGCCATCAGTTTAGTAAACCCTTGTAAAGGCCAGTTTCTCTCAAATATTTTCATAAGACCCAAAAATGATGGGACTAACAGACTTATCTTAAACTTGAAAAAATTAAACCTCTTTGTGAAATGTAAACATTTTAAACTGGAAGACCATCGTACTGTAACAAAACTGATATCGAAAAATTGCTTCATGAGTACAATCGATCTAAAGGATGCATATTTTCTCATACCCATTTACGAAAAACACAAAAAGTTCCTTAGATTCAAATTTGAAGGCAACATATACGAATATAACTGCATGCCTTTTGGGCTAAATGTAGCACCTTGGGTGTTTACTAAACTAATGAAACCCATAATGACTCTCCTTAGAGAAATGGGGTTTGTTTCTGTCATATATTTAGACGACCTCTTACTCTTTGGCAGTACGTACAAGGAGTGCATGGATAATGTCTCCTATACCAGCAAACTACTGATCTCACTCGGTTTCCTCCTGAACCACAGAAAAAGCAAACTAGTTCCCGTTCAAAAAATTCAATATATCGGTTTTCTTTATGACTCAATTGATATGTGTGTATCGCTTCCGAACGAAAAAATTCTCAATACAATAAAACTAATTAAAAAGTTCTCAACCATGAAATGTTGTTCCATCAGAGATTTTGCCAGGTTTGTGGGAAAGCTTATATCTCTATGCCCGGGTGTTAAATATGCGTGGCTATACACAAAATTGTTTGAGCGACAGAAGTTTCTGGCGCTACGTCACTCAGGGGGCAGTTATTCTGCAAAAATGAGGATAGCCCCGGAGTTAGGTAAAGATTTCCAGTGGTGGCTAAATCATTTGCCAACCGCAAGAAACCCTATCCGTTTTGATGATTTTCAGCTGGAAATATTTTCTGACGCTTCAAGAACGGGGTGGGGTGTAAATTGTACAGGCAGAACAACTCACGGGTTTTGGTCAGAAGTCGAAAAAGATCAACACATAAATTATTTGGAACTTTTAGCGGCGTTTTTTGGACTAAAATGCTTTGCAAATAAACTACGTAACTGCAATATTCTATGTCGAATTGACAATACTACAGCTATCGCATATATTAACAAGATGGGGAGTGTCCAATATCCAACATTAAACCGACTTTCACGCCTTATCTGGCAGTGGTGTGAACAAAGGAACTTATTTATATATGCTTCATACATAAGTTCTAGCGACAATAAAGAAGCCGATAGAGAGTCTCGCAGTTTGGGAATGGAAACCGAGTGGGCTTTAGATAAAACTGCTTTTGCCAAAATTGTCAGAAAATTTGGCACTCCTAGTATAGATCTTTTCGCATCTAGGAATAATACAAAATGCAAAAAGTTTGTATCATGGCTGAGAGATCCGGAAAGTTTCGCAAGCGATGCCTTTACTTTGAACTGGGAACAGTATTTCTTCTATGCTTTTCCTCCATTTTCTCTTGTACTAAGAGTCTTACAAAAAATAATTTCAGACAAGGCTCGGGGCATCCTTGTCGTCCCTCTTTGGAGCTCTCAACCTTGGTATCCCATTTTCACCTCACTCACAGAAGGTGAACCAATAATTTTTCGACCTAGTAAAAATCTACTATCCTTTAACAGGACTCCCCATCCCCTCTGGAAGAGCATTACCCTGGTAGCCGCAACTGTATCACCAAAGCGTTGAAGCTAGGCTGCGTTCCAGAGGAATCATTGAACATATGCCTAGCATCAATAACCGAATCCACTATCGCACAGTACAACGTTGGCTTGCGGCTATGGTGGCAGTTTTGTAGGGACAAAAATATTAATATGTATGCAGCGACAATACCTTCAGTACTGACTTTTCTTACATTACAATTTAATCGGGGTTGCTCCTTCAGCTCTCTTAACTCATACAGGGCCGCAATCTCTCAAATCCTGGGGCCAAACCTATCAGATGATTTCAGGATTAAAAGACTTTTCAAAGGCCTTAGCTCTTTAAGACCCCCCTTGCCTAAGTACAATAAGACATGGGACCCAGCAATCGTCCTCGATTACATCAAACGGTTGTCACAAAGTCCGCTTAACTTGGAAAACTTAACCTACAAAACTGCCATGTTAATAGCACTGGCTACAGGTCAACGAGTACAGACCTTGGCAAGTATTAATATTAATGACATCCATGTTTTTCCAGATAAATTGGAACTTGTAATAAAAAAGAAACTCAAGACCTCAAATATTAACAGAACTCAACATGTCTTAGTATTGCCATTTTACACCAGTGACATTAATATCTGTCCAGCAAAATCCTTGCTATCATACATAGAAAAAACTAAAGAAATTAGGAACTCAACGAGCGCCCTATTCTTAACCTTTAAAAAACCCCATAGAGCCGCTACCACACAGTCTATTAGCAGATGGTTAAAAGGAGTTCTGAACAGAAGCGGTGTAGATACTGATGTATTTAGTGCTCATAGCACCCGACACGCGTCTACGTCTGCTGCCGACCGGAAAGGAGTTAGCTATGATACGATACGGACTGCAGCAGGCTGGACGGAGAAGTCAAAAACGTTTGCGGTTTTTTATAAAAAGCCGTTATTATCCAAATAACTGGACTTTGCTAATGCGGTACTAGATTCATAAAAGTGTTAATCAACCTTTCATGTTATTACTATTCTCTAATAAACGTAAGTTCCCCTATACACTGCGTACTACCTTCCTTGTTGCAACTTGCTTTAAACAACTACAACTAGCTTATTTACGAGGACGGGGCGAGATATAATTATATGATTAAACGAACTTACCTAAGCGAAGTTTAATCCTAATTATATGGAGCCCCGTCCGAAGTAAATAAGCTCCCACCCAACCCATCCCAAAACAGTTGCAACAAAACTTTAAACAGGAATGAACAGGCAGCACCGATACATCTAGGGACTGAGGCAGGGCCGCGGGCAGGGGATGGTTTGTTTTCTTTAAAAATGTGTGAGTGCTGACACCAATCCGAGATACTACAACTAGCTTATTTACTTCGGACGGGGCTCCATATAATTAGGATTAAACTTCGCTTAGGTAAGTTCGTTTAATCATATAATTATATTACATTTGGTATAGTTGTACTCACCGTTCTTGGCGGTTACGTCTTCAACTACTAAAATAAGTAAACAGATAGAGTCTCCGTACCACGGGAGGATCTTAATTTTCCTAACTGATATTAAAATAATTATCCTAAGCGCTGTTGTCATTCTGTTCTTGGAAATACTCTAATAAATTTAGCACGAGCTGTCGGCTTTCTCCATTGATCGTATTTCCGGGAATTGTACAATTTTATATTGAAGATTGACCCGCCAAAAACGGTAACTACAACTACAGCGAGTTCAAGCTTGAGTTGTTTTAAAAGATATCTAGGTTCTCAATGAAAATGTAGCACATTTTTCCAGTAACTTTCATTTTATCATTATCACACTCAAAACTAAGTTGGTGTCATTAGCATGATTTGGAAAAACGTTTTTGTCAGGGATACTGGGACGGAGAACCAAAAAAATTGACGGCCTCGTTAGAAATCGTATGGTCACGATTATCATTTTATACCTGAATTTAACCGTTTTTGGGATATCTCAAATTTTGGGTAAAAAATAACGTCAAGTAGGTTGAATCATCAAAATTGGATGGATCAAGTCAACGATACTATAACTCAACATCTAGAGCGTCAGTTAAGCAGTTATGCGCAGACAGGGCTTGGCGCATGAAGCCTGTCGTGGGATCGCGACGCGTACGGGGAAATCTATGATGTGTGAAATATGTAGCCTATAAATATACTGCTGCCACCTGCCGTCCTTGGAAACGTCGAATAACGAAGTTTGAGCAGTTTTTATTTCTTTTGGATTTTTGCCCCCAACTCCTCCGTCACTGGACCGTAGACTAAATCCTTGACATAGAGGCCACCTTGTGTGGAAATTCATCAAGTGTCGTGGTTTTTTTTGATGTACATGTCATATAATATCCAAAAACAGAATATCCCATTTTCGAATATTGTTTTGTTTTGACAAATGCAGTCCAATGACTTAGATCAATTCTTGCGTCTACGACATGATTTGATTTGAATATCAAATGACATATATAACCATGTCACTCGTTTCCGTCGGTTTGTCAGTCGGTCTGTACGCTAATCCTTAGCCCGTCTATAACTTATAAAGCACTGCATGGGATTTAGAAGAAATTCTTACACACAACCTTTGTAGTTTTAACGGTCCAGTGGCGGCGGAGAAAAAATCCCAAAACAAAAAAAAAATAGCTTACACGTTTTTTGACGTTTCGGAGGCTCCTGATCATTTTCAGGCAAAATTTTGAAGGGGTTGTAGATTGGGAGTTGGAGGTTGTGAGGGATAAGAGGCCGCTTATCCTTGGCTCTTATATTTTTTTTATACCGCGGCAGCCGCGCAGGCTGAAGCCTAAATGCCGGGACACCGCGGCTGCCATGATGATCCAAAGAAACTTTGTTAATCCGATTCTAGAACCGCCTAAGGTTAGTAGAACTGGGAAAAGCTTCCTCTTGTAGATTGTTCCAGAATCTCCACACCCTTCGGACAAAGGAGCAGTTGTATCAGCCACTTCTGGATGTACGAAGTTCGACACGGACAGGATCGGAGGCCAAAGTCAGGCGGGTCTGTCTGACAGGCACATCGCGCCGCGGCATCATGGAAGAGAGCTCCGAGGAGCAAAGCCCGTTGATGCAGCGCTAGAAGAGAGCTAGATCGGCGACGGCCCGCCGGTGTGAAAGGGTTCCGAGACTGTTTGTGAGAGACGAGTCATCGATCAGTCGGACAGCCCTCCTCTGGACAGCATCTAGCATAAATAATGTAGTCGGGGTGGCAGCACACCAAACGTGTGAGCAATTCTCGAGGATAGGCCTTGTCTGGGCCTTGTATAGAGTGAGAAGGTCATGCGGAGAAAACTACTTCTTAGCCCTAAACAAATAGACGAGATGTGTTCGTGCCAGATCAGGTTTGGCAGAACTCGGCCATCCATCGAAGCCGGATGAGCGCTAGGACGCTTTTTGTTCATCAAGATATATTACTGTGTTTTGGAAGCATTAAACTGTACAAGATTGTTGCGTCCCCAGGCAGTGTTAACCTCCAGGTCGCTCGTCAGAGAGGAAGTCGTCGCTAGTCTTCTTTTTTCCAGCTCAGCGGCAGAGATCGGTTTGTTACTCTGAATTCCTGCATGTAGAGTGCTGTCTTCAGCGAAGCTGTGGAGTGGGTTGATCGTACAAGAAAGGAAGTGCTTGATATGTAAGAGGAACAGTGTCGGAGCCAAGACCGATCCCTGGGGAGAACCCGCGTTGACGTTGTGGGATGGAGAGAAGAACCCATCAATTACGACGGATATCTTGCGGCCAGAGATAAAGTCAGTCACCCATCTGCAAAACTTTTCTGGGAGGCCATAGGATGGAAGTTTGCTCAAGAGGGCAGCGTGCCGCAGCTAATCGAACGCTTCCGTGATGTCAAGAACAACAACATGAGCCTCACCATAAAACTGGATGAGTTTACTCCACAATTGCGTGACGTACGCTAGGAAGTCCTCTGTGGATCGCTGGTGCCGGAAACCATACTGTCTGTAACTAATCAGCCGGTGATGTTCCAGGTAGACCAGAAACTCGCGTTTTATGCACCTCTCCGTCAGCTTACTTATAAGAGAAAGCAGATCTATAGGCCTGCAGTTGTAAGGGTCGGTCTTAGATCCTTATTTTGGGATGGGTTGGACATTAGCAAATTTCCAGTTTTCTGGGAAGGTGCAGGATTCCTAAGATACCTGGAATAGACGCGAAAGAACTGGGGCAAGCTCCGCTGCATACCTCTTCAGTACAATGGCAGAAATCAAGTCCGGACCAGAAGCCTTGTTGATCGCGAGCGACAAGAGCACTCATCTTACGGTCTTACGCCTGAATGTTACCTCCCGCATAGTGTAGGGAACCTTTTGAATCGGCGGCACTTGGGCGTGGGAGGACGTTGGTGGAGTTGGCAGCAAAGATCTTGGCAAGCACTTTCGCCTTAGCTTTTGACTCGGATACAATCGTTCCATCCTGACACGTAAGTGGTGGAAGGCTACTGTGTGAGAAGCTCTTGTCAATCTGCTTGTCCCGCCTGTGTCTAACTTTTATATCGGGCTGGTTTTTGGCATTGCGAACCGCTTCGTTACATTTGTTTCTGGACTTGACGTCGTCTTGTCTGTTCTCTACAGTGGGGTTTTCTAAATTTATGTGTGCATTGATCTTCTGCTGGCGAGCAGTGTCACATAATTTGTTAAACCAGCCGTTGGCCCTGGTTTAGGCATTTTCACTGTATGACACAGCCGACGCATCCGCGTTAGTGAAACAGACATCTATCTCTCCAAGGAAAGGTAGAGAAGTAGTATCTGAGCCAGTCCCATTCGACATGTCTGTAATGCCAAATTTCGCGGCGTGTACGAGTTTTTGCTGCCACAGCGGATTCTGACCGAAACCTAACCTCCACAACACCATGGTCTGAGTTACCCAGGTGGGACAGGACAGCAGTGATGTAAGGGACAGGATGCATGGTCAGAAAGTGATCCAGCAGGCTACTGGGATGTGGCGAGACGCGGGAGAAAAAAGTAGTTCTTGTCACCAGCTGGGTCAACCCTTGAGTAAAAGCGAACGCTGCAGCTGCACGACCTGCTGTATCGGTATTGTTTGAACCCAACCAAAGCTCATTATGGAAGGAAGTCGATCTTGATGGCCAGGTATTCAAGTAGATCATCCCAGTTATGATCCGAGGGAGACCGATAAAGACTGCTGCGGACAAAAGCCACAACTCCCCCGTTCTTTCTCAGATTGGTGTGCACCTCGTAATTTGGGAAGCTAAGATGATTGATCGGCGCAGACTCTGAGATTTTTGTCTCCGCCAAAGAAAGCATGTCGGGACGAGGATTGCAAGTAGTAATGAATAGCATCAATGTTGCTGTTAATCCCGCAGATGTTTTTGAAACAAATTTTATCTTCGGTGTTGTTCCCTCGAGTCCACCCTCCACCCGGACATTCCGAGAATGGAGTGAGTTTACGTCTCGGAAGGTACTACTAGGATTTCGATAAAATTTTGAAATAAGATCATTACTAGCAGAGTGGCGTTACCAGCTAGGGTCAACAATCGAAAAAACTGAAAACCTCCCAAACTTCGTTTTTTGACCACATAGGGCCCTTGCTTACATATGGAAATTTTTAGGATTGGTAAAACTTGGGGAGGCAGGCTGCAGCGGGTGGATGAGGGTTAGTATATTTTGGCATTAATACATTCACTCGCTTCAAACCCCGGTAATTCTACGCACTTTTTAGTCATATTTCACACATTGATTCAATAATAAAACCGTCTTTATTTAGGATGAAGTTTAGCTTAAAACAATTCTGCCACTTAACCCTTAACAAAAATAATCATTAAAAAATATAAATACAATGAAATGTGAAATTATTCTACAACATTAGATAGTAATATTATTTATATAAATGCTTTCATGATATTAAAATTATGTTTCAAGAGGACCTGTACAGAACATATTCATATGTAACTTAGAGAACTGAGGTGATCAAATATTCTTCAAAGCTGTTCAAATATAATTTTTTTGCTTGCTTACTTGCTTTTTGAAATCGTTGAAGTTCAGAAGTTTTGTATTCGGTGGTTATGCATTGTATAGCATAATAGCAGTAAAGCACTTATGAAAGAATGATGACTTGTGAAGAGGCATAGTTAGCGTATTTACAAAAAGTACATTTCTTGATTCATTTCCCCGCAAACTTGCTCTTATGATTTAAAATAAAATGACGAAATATTTTGTATACCCGCAATGAGGGCAACGTCCATAAAAGAAACCTTTCGCAAGCTAGCTGCTGCCGAGGGCGAGGTTTGCTGACATAAGGCTTACCCGAGTTGAGATAGTGCAGAGCAGACATTTTTGGGTCGCAACGTTGTGAAATGGGTGGAAACTGAGGGCTAATTATTGTATGGGTCTATTTGCTTGACCTAATACATTAAATTCCTTTGTTAGACATTTCTATAGACGACTTTTTTCTACGAGGGGCTAACTTGTGCCCAACAGCATCTTTTATGAACTGATGTTACCGTTGCGTGGCAAGTGCAGAGTCCACCTACTTGACGCCACTTTTTTAGTAGTATTATTCTCAAAATGAACTTGAAAATAGCTGATATATTCAAAAATAACTGTCAAATAGATATATTTTATTTCACAATACAGGTTGAGATGCAGTTCAAATTGTATTTTCGGGATGCTCGTGCTTACACTTTATTGTACTTATCGCTCCATGGACCTTACAGAACATAAAACCGGTCCTTTCATGATTCAAACGGAACACCAATAAAAAAGGGAATAGAACTATCTATCGTCCATTTGTACAGACAAAATATCAAAGCATCTAGCCATATACGATCGACGAATCTCTTTTGTTCGGGGATTGGTAATGCTACCGTAAAAAGGTGGAAGGATAGGCGGCCGCTCGACAGAGTTCCATTCCACTAGAATGCTTCAGCGAAGAGAGGATGTAGCTACTGCGATTTGAATACCGATCGAAGCTGATGAATAAGCGATCACACGAACAATCTATTGCAGTTGATTAAAAAGGTAATACTAAATACTCGTATAACGTAATTAAAAACTTTCTTTGGGCTTTGGACACCATTCAGCCGAAAATGGAAAGTACAATAAATTGATGCGTGATCTAGTATAGTTCGGTTTTATAATTTTTTACGTTAGGAAGAAAAACAACATGCCATGAAATTGAAGGCCGATTGTATGTCTGAAAACGTTTACACCGTGAGCACTAGCACAATACATAACGGCAAGAACGCCTACCTAGAACAATTCGGAGGATAACACGAATGACATTTGCCGCTATATGTTTGCAGTGATAGAAAAAACATGTCGCAGAAAGAACGCCTACTCAGAACAATTCGACGGATAATACGAATGACATTTGCCGCCATGTTTCGGCGGTGAAGCGTCAAAGGTCACTACTGACAATGCCACTATTTTTGTTTATTTCCAAATTATATAATTTGTTCTTCTTAAAAGCAGCTTTACGATTAAGAAAAAATCAAAAAATATAAAACTGAGTCCTTGACACTGTGGTCAATGAAAATAAAACTATTGCCATTTACTTCAGATATAATACGAGTATATTACAATAAAATAAATTTACAAAAAGGATAAATATGATTCAGAGAAGTTCAAGTATCATGCTTCTCAGATATGTTAGCCCAGAATGGACTTCTCTCTAATACTCGTATAGATAACAATTATCTCCATATATGTGTATGTAAGTTTGATTGCCACATTCCTGAAAATAAACATAATACAGAGTTTCTGTGATTTCGTTTGGAAAAAGCATTGCTCTAAGAAAGTACAGATAAGCTTTACTGTAAGATACCATTAGTCGCCTTCACTTTTTACAGAATCTCAGATAAGCTCACCTCATTTCAGTTCACGCAGTTTATTGAATGTTAATTTTACTAAATCTCAGTTCAAATATACTAAGTGACATATAAATTCGAACACCCAGTTTAAATGGTTTTATTTTAATAAAATTTTGTATAAGTACTTAATGAAGCATAATAAGTAAATGATAAAAATTTCAAAATGATTGCACTGCTTTAAAGCCCTTTGACCTTTAATAATGTGTGGATGCACCGTGATGTGCTACGCATTCTCCAACGCGCCTAGGCATGCTTCTGATCAGGTGGTCAATGTCCTCCTGTGGTATCTCATTCCAGGCAACCACTAACTCCTCTCGAAGTGTTTCTAGAGTCTGAGGAGGACGTTGCAAATTGAGCAATCTCCTACCCATCATATCCCACACGTGCTCAATTGGGGATAAGTCGGGAGATCTTGGTGGCCATGGTAACAATGTGACATCATTATGTTGAAAGAAGTCTATTGTGACTCTTGGAACATGTGGTCGGGCATTATCTTGTTGGAAAGTTGGATCTGCCAGGGTGTCAAGATAGGGTAAAAGATGGGGTTCTAGAACTTCGTGGATATAACGCTGCGCGTTCATGTTACCTCTGATGAAGATTAAAGGTGACCTGGAACCATAAGCTATAGCACCCCAAACCATAACTCCAACAGTGTGATGAACATGTCTTTCAACAAAAAACTGTGGATTCCTCCTTTCACCACGTCGCCTTCTAACCCTGGCACGACCATCGTGCATGCCTAAACAAAATCGAGACTCGTCACTAAAGACAATACTGTTCCATTCCTGATCCCAGAGTGACCGTTGTCTGCACCACTCAAGGCGATTACGTCGGTGTTCTCGAGTTAAAGGGAGAACCCAGTGTGGCCGGTATGAAAACAAGCCAAAACTTCTCATTCGTCGGTAAACACTTCGCATGCCAATAGGTCTTCCGTGTTCTGCAAACCATTCATTTGCAATGGACCTGGTAGTGGAGAAACGGTCCCTTAAGGCCAATAATCTTAGGCGGCGATCTTCACGGTCTGTTGTTCTACGGCGGCGTCCAGTGCCCCTTGCTCTTTGCGTACGGCCTTCTCGAAGCCATGCCTGACAACACCTAACCACAGTGTCTACACTTCTTTGCATTCTAACTGCAATTGCCCGAAAAGAAAGTCCAGCTTCCCGAAGTCCCACTATACAGCCTCTATCAAACTCACTAAGTTGACGAAATCGTACAGGTCTCCGTACTCTAGGCATCGTAACCGATCGTAAAGGATGTCAAGAACCAAAATCCGCCAACGTTGATTCTTTACTGCGGCTGAAATATTCATTTTTAGAGCGTTAGTGAATTAAAAAAAAGCAGTATAAAAACCGGAATGTCCAACTGATAAGGCTGAAAATTTGTTCACTTGTTATTTACAGTAAGATAAATACATTCACCAACTTTTATTAAAATAAAACCATTTAAACTGGGTGTTCGGATTTGTATGTCACTTAGTATATAATGACATTTCTTTCACACGTGAGTCAAGTGTCACATTTAATACCCTTATGACTGTTTGACTGTATCACTTCACTGGCAAAATCAACGCAGCAGTCACTTCAATTTTTATGAGATTCAACAACAAAATTACAGCTAGATGTAGAATATTGTATTTGATATCTATTTAGATAATTACATGGTAAGCATCAAGCAGAGTCTTAGAGGTTCAAATAAATTATATCCAGAATTGAAATTACGTATTTCATGATTCAGTATCAACTTTTAATAGAAAACAAAAAACGGTCCAAAAAACTTTTTGGCAAGAATTAGTACATGGGGCAGAACTCCCTACCAAATTATTGTTTCAAACTTCAACATTTCAAGAACTAAAAAATGAAAATAAATGAATAAACTTTGTTGTCTGTAATGCTTCAGCAATTAAATAATCTGGCTCAATAAAGATTTCTGTTTATGTGGCTACAGTTCTTTGTCGACCTGCCAGTTTTGGATAACCGTGCTTCTAAACAGTTAGTTGTTGATGTTCTTCTGAGAAACAAAAAATGCGCAGTTCATTCACAGATATAAATATCCAAATTATATTCAGGCCCTTTGGAACGAATGGAAACCCACTTACTGCAGATCCAAATTAGTATAAATTGAAAATGTGCAAATGGTACTGTGGCGTCTTGTAGAACTTCTGATTTCACAGTTTTAGTACTTGAAACCTATACATTTCCAAGCAGCGCTTTAAACGTGTTGGATGTAATTTGCTCGAACAGTTGGTAAATATATTATACAAACATGCAAGAGCAGTACAATATATGATGACTCCACACCTGAATTCAATCAAATTCTAGCTGTTCTTCATCCATTTTATCTATATTTATTAGAAATTTCCATAAAAATTAACAACTGAGGTAATGAGGGTAATTATCAAAATGACGGAAAACTGCACGACGTTGTCGATAATGACAGACGGCGCTTTCGATGAAAGACAAGTGGCACTGTCACTATTTACAGTCTGGCAGCCGTGTTTCATTGCGAAAAATTCTGTGTTGCACCTTGCCAGACATCAGTTGACCAGACATGATCATTAGTGTTGCTCTAAGCCCTTGTAATCGTTATGTGCGAAGTGGGTGGTGGAGACCGGCAAATCGATCGCAACGTACGATGTGGCAAAGATGTGAAATAACACAGTTTTTAGAGTTATGAAAATACGAGTATATAGTGTATTTACACCCAAGATAGAATGGATGCGTGATTGCCAAAATCAAGGACGGCGTACAGGGCCGCATTCAGGGCTACCTCCGAATGGTGGACTACCACCAACGTGTTGTAAAACAAAGATGACAGTATTTAACAGAAACAGAAACTTAACAAATTACTCAAATACACTTAACAACAACAACAGCAACAACCAAGCAAGGTGAATACGAAAACACGAGCACGCAGTGATACACGCGACGGACGGTGGCCTGAGTGCAACTCTGCCTGCCCTGCCCCTGCCCCGCGCATTATTCCGCCAGGCGGCCGCTTGAAATTTAATGGCGAATTGACCAATAAGAGGCGTTGTCCCCACCTGTTACCGAGAGATCACGCGCTAACTGTTATTATTTACATCTCATCTTGCATTTGGATTCAGTTTAGTAAAATGCACCCCACGCTTTTTACCCTGAATTGAATTAATCTGTTAATAACTTAAATTTTGTTATAATTTTATTTTGAGGTCAATAATGATTGTTCGACCATCTACTAGTGTAATATAAACTCTATGTAATTCAAAATTATTTTCTAATTTTCAGTTCGGTTAGCTATAAAAGCGTTTTTTTTTTAGTTTATTAAACCATTATTTATTTTTCTACTTGGATACCTCGTGCAATGAGAAGCGCAGTACACGCAATTTACATCGTGACCTGTTTCATTCCATTCAAATGGCTCGCATTTCTGCAACGTATACCCCAAAGCGCAACGTTCCATTGAGCACGGTCGCCCTTAGAAATTAGCCAGCCCACGATGTATTTCCTTGTGTGGCTGACAGCAACGAAAAACCTGACCTTCTTTCTAATGTTTTGACCTGTATACAGCTCTGGAGAGAGCTCTGCTTTTTGTGATCAACCCTATGGACGCGCGGTGGTTAGGACTGAAACGTTTGGAGGGTGTGCAATGTGTTGTATCGATTAGTTTTTTTAAGCTGCCTCGTAGTATCGTAGGCGTCGCGTCGGGTTTACAAAGGCGCATCTAAAGGTTTTCTGAGGATGAAGGATTCCTATACAAAAACTCTTGATCGGATGCATCATATTTCCGCCATAGTATAAGGCCTAACAACGTTTGAGGATACATGCATTTAATATGACTCCTGAAACATATCCTATGGTTTTCATGTCCATAGGACTCCATTGTCTGGGCGAATTAAAACCACACATATGTTTAGATTTCAGTTTATTGTAGACAGTGGTGGTCGAAATGTCGTACCATAAACTGAAATATACAGATATATGTGGTTTTGATTCGGCCAGACAATGTCCGATAGATATATTTTATAACAGATATTATTGTCTCCCAACCTAATGCCTAATATGGAACTACACTTTCAACGTAATAGATATATATATATATATATATATATATATATATATATATATATATATATAATAGATCTATTAAAAAACGTGTGCTCTCTTGAGTGACAAAAATTAGTCTACGTTATCGGCCTACCGACAAAATATAATTTAAATCAGGAACAATGGCGAGTAGACCGTATCTACTGTAGGATCAGAATCCGCGGTATCTAGCGGCTACAGCGCGACTTTCGATTCATATAACTCAAGTACCATGACTTAGGCAACCCGCACAAGTGAACATGAATTGACTGACAGCTAGTTCCAAGGACTTTTTCGATTTATCTAAGGCTTTTGATTCTCTGCAACATAATATTTTAATAAAGAATTAGCTTATCACATTCATCCTTCTAGGATCAAGATTTTAGACTCTTACTTATCCGACCGAGAACAAGTAGTACATTTCAATGTCTGTGACTCTGATACCAGATCAGTGATCCGTGGAGTTCCTCAGGGTTCTGTACAGGGACCACTGCTGTTTTTATCATACATTAATGATATCCCTAATAGTCTGTCAGATACGCACAATGCTGCTTTGTTTTAATATGCTGATGACACTACTTTGGTAAATTCTAATAAATATGTAAATACCCTTGTCGAAGCCTGCTCATTTTGTAAGTCGGACATTGAGAATTGGTTTGCTGTCAATATGTTATTGCTCAATACTGATAAAACTAAGCCTACGCAGTCATGAGTTGGAATCTGCTCAATCAGTGTAATTGATAGCAGTACATATTGACTGTACTCTGCTATGGGAGGTGCATACTCGCTGTGTGGTAGATCGTTTGTCCAGAGTTATATATCTCATACGTAGTCTAAAGGACAGAGTATCTGATAAAATCTTATTAACCGCTTATCATTCATTTTTTCACCCTAAAGTGATACATGCAATTTTGGTCTTGGGACACTATCCACATATGCAAAAAGTGTTTGGCATGCAAAGGCGTTGTATCCGATACATCTCTGGTTTGAAATACTAACCCTATATATCAAACGTAACATTCGTACCTTCCCCACTCATAGTGATGACCACAATTATGAAACACAAAATAGAAACATTCGTCATAATAACTACCGTCTAGAAAAATCAAGAGTTGGAACAAACTTTTATGGCATTACATTTTTTAATCTGCTACCCAACAATATAATATCATTGAATATTGATGTTTGCACAGCGAACTCAAGTATTATTTAATAAAAAACTCATTCTTTAGCACGGACGAATATTTGGCAAATGACTTTACTGATATACCTTGAATGTTTATTTATTTATTTCTCTATCCGACTTGTGTACATTTGTTGTTTTGTTTGTCTGTATGTGTATAGTTAATTGTATTATACATATATTTTTCTAAGCGATTTTCTTTTATCTCACGACGACATTTTGTATTGTTTTTTTTTTCTTAAATTTATTTTTAGTAATTATGCGTTACGCAGCATTGCATTGTTTTTAACTGGTTTTATTCATGTCCGATGTATTTTTTTTCTAAGCGGACTATTAGTATATATTGACTTGTGTAAACACTTTGTGTATTAAAATCAATAAACTATTATTATTATTGTTATTATAAGGTGACATTTTTTCGGAAAAATCTGCATAACGTGTTTAAAAATCGATACAATGTCACTTTTTAAATTAGGTGACACGGGTGCGTGGTACCCTTCACGTAAAAAATGTGATCGTAAACGTTGCAGTCAAATGCAAAATTTGGACAAGGTACCTCGGGGCCCACAGCCGGAAGAGGCCCCAGGGTCGTGAACAGATGATTCTAGCATTTATTATTACATTATTTAGTAAAACTATTATCATTATTATTGTATCTAATACACAGAAAGACAAGTTGTTTTGCGGAAACTAGGATGAAAAAACAAAGCACAATCGTGGGCATGTCCGCAATAGAGGAACAAGAGCAGAAATAGAAGGAATGGTAACCCGAGCGACGCACGTCTCTGCTTAATGGCTTCATCAAGCCCAAATGGATGTGCATCGGAAACATCGAAGTGAAAACTTATACCCATCAAATTTGGATACGAGTGCAACCTGAAGGAAAACAGGGATGGAAAGGGAATATAACTAGAAGCCAACATCCTCTTCATTAAACACTACACCTTCACCATGTCCACATTTCTTGTGTGTAACTCTAAAAACAAATGAGTTATGTGAGAATATGGATGCATGTTTTACATCGGATTATGGAGGTACTGGGGCCCCTTTGAGCACTTTTAAAGTTAGAAAAAATTGAATTTCTAACAGAAGCTAAATTAGTGCATTTGGTTTTACGTTTCTAGCTCAGTCCTCATGCGTTATTAATATCTCAATTTTGTGCTAACATAAGTTAAACGAAGCCAAATGATACGATGGACATTTACTCCTTTTAAATCTCAAAACGTGGATGTGATGACTAGATTTATGAAAAACCGGCAATCACCCATTTGTATCTACATAGAATAGACGTCTGGATAGTCGAATGACATAATTTTCAGCTTTTATTCTTCTGTACTCATTCATTACAGTACACTATAAATTTAGCATCATTACACTAATAGCATACGCTATACATTTTGCATTTAAATTGGACGGTCCATTTTCAGCTAGACTTTGATGGCTGAACAGATTTTAACCGACGAGTCTGAACCTAATCGAAACCTTATTAAAATATTCCAAGCTGTATGTATCACTTGCGGAATTTGCATTCGTTAAGATAATATGAGTTTCTAAGATGTGAGATCGAATAACGACCAACTGGTTATTAACCAAAAAATATCGTGAGCGTCTACTGACAGTACGACACTAAAGCTGCTGAACAATGTTTGACAGATGGGGTTAGTTAGTGCATTCCGCTGCAACTGGATTACACAGCGAATAGGCACTATAGGGATGGCTGGTCAAATAATACATTTTTTTACGGAATAGCAATATCTTAATTATTTTACATTTTTTTCCCGTTGTGAAACAGAGGTTACAAAATCGTGCATAGATCAAAATAAGCCTGCCTTCTTTGGAGAAAAAGTCAATGATTCTTCTTAGATTTAAAGATGACAGCTATGTGAACTGTATATGACGTGGTTTCATGCTGAAAGTAGCGTCTAGATTTCCCGGAACATCTAAAAGGCACGTCGTGACAATAGTGGCGTACCATGTTTGCTAATCTCTTCCAGAATATGAATACAGACTAAATTATATCTGTAGCTAGCAAGTAGGTTTTGTATAGTACCTTACCTACAACTCCCTACAAACAGCAATTCAGAATTAGTATATTTTTCAAACCCCTTTTCACGAGTAACTACTCAGGCTGGGCAACAAAGCAACTTTTCTAAAAGTAATATGTTTCTTTTGGGCAAACTGTCGACTACACCTTGTCTGATAGACGAAGTGCCTTAGTGCAAAGTACACCACTTGTGTTCAAGAGAAGTGCTATAAATGGTAACTGTAGGTGACAAAAATAGTGAAATATAGAACAAAGCTTGGTATGTTTACCTGCTACAACTTTCTGTATGAAGCCACCACCCTTGCTGAACGTGACAGACAAATATTTATTCAGGTATACATGCAGCCATTGTTTGTTCAATTTTTCATCGCGCTGGATGAAGTATCTTGACAACTTCCACGTTATGTAGTTGTTGGCTAGATCGATACTAATTTTAAATTGATGTCAGAGGATTTAGCGGCTGGTTAATTGTTGATGGGGTTTTGAATAATTAGTAGGTTTTGAATAATTAGTAGGTTTTGAATGTGATTCCGTTTTAGCTAGATTATGCTGAGCACTGTTCTAAAGGAATAGCCAAGCATGTTGTATGGTTGAAAGTGATTGCTTTGGCCCAGCAAGGATTAATAATATTCAATATGCAGCATTGGCTCAAGAAATTCATTGGGAAACACTTGAACACCCACCTTACAGTCCCAATTTGTCGCCATGTGACTGTCACATGTTTGGGCCACTTAAAGAAGACCTGGGAGGTCACCTCTTTGACGACGACGAAGGTGTGGTAATGTATAATAATAATAATAATAATAATAATAATATACGCCTTTATTACAAAAATATGTACATGGTACATACTGAAAGTGGGACTCAACTGGCGAAGTTTACACTTAACCAGCTCAATCAATAAATACAGTGATGTTAAATAATATAAAAAATATATATATATATAATAATAATAGTAATGTTTATTCACGTAACATACAAACATAACTAAACCTAACATAGGTATACGTAAATAAACTGAATTTACCTACAGAAGAATAAATTCTTGTACTTGGGTATTAACTTACATTTTTACATAAATATACATATAGACACGTATACACACCTATACAGGTTTCGTCAGAGTTGTGAGGCCACGTGATATTTACTGCTGTAGTAGGGACTTTCAAACTGGCTACATGGAGAATGAGAGCGTTTCGCGCTCATTCCAAAGCAATTTTTAAAATACCTATACACTCCTTTGTTAATAAATACACTCAAACTTTTCTTGTGAGAACGTCCTCACAAAATGACAGTACAAGACTGGGTAAGCATATGTACCCATAACTAATTGATCTAACGATTCCCTCTACACCCTCCCCACTACTAATCTGCTGTAGAATGCGTACGTCTTGGTTGATGTCCCCACTAATAATAGAGCATCGGAATTTTAGTAGAAATCTATGCGCACGCGGTCTTGTGAGGACTTATGGATATGAAGACCCCACTAATATGGACTAAGAAGGTGTATATGACAGGTGTTAATTTGGCTCTATAACTAATGGACAATGCCGCCGTTTTACACTGTCCTCATTACAAAGCACCTTCAAGTTGTGCTTCACAGAAATATTCTTACAGATAATGCAAAAGTGTACTAGTCGGAACTTGTTTAAGTGGTGTTCCCACTAGTTAGGTCGATTGGTGTGTATAGGAATAGCGTCCCACCCCTACTACTCCGTGGTATGTCGTATGAAACGCAAACGAAGGACTATCCAGTTCTCAGTTAGCTTTGGTTCAGACGTGTAGAAACAACAATGGAGGAGGCTGAATTAAAGGAGCGCTTGAAGAATTCTGTAGCTATATATTTTGGCAATCTATCACGTAAAGCGTATTATTCCAATATTAATGGTGTCCAATATTTGACACCTACACAGTATTGTTTGATGAATCAAACTTATTATGTTTTTAAACTAATTATATCAATTTTCGGTGGCAATGATTTGTACCGGGTTTCTTGTACTCGTAGCAGGGGTCTTTCCATACTTTATTAAATTTATTCTAAATAGTAGATGGTGATCAGAATGAAAATGAGATTCAAAGGAAACCAAAAATTGATCTTTCGAAATGAAGACATTTTTTTTAATTCCATCATGATAATCATTGAGAATAAGATAAATTTTGAATATAGTTGTGTACTAGTAGTCTCAGAGATATATGGAAGTATTGGTTTTTCTCTTGCCCAAGGGCTTCATACGCTTTTTACTTTCCTCGCCAACTGGCGGGGTAGTATTGTAATCGCGAAAAAAATCGAAATTGAGATATCATGTTTTTTCGATATCACATGACATGCAGATCACGAAAAACCGTGTCACTCATTTCCGTCAGTCTGTCTGTCCGTCCGCTAATCCTTAGCCCACCAATAACTTGGAAAGTATAGCTCGGATTTGGATGAAATTTTCACACAAGATTACTACTATGCCAAGGACGAAAAAGCTCTGTAGTTTTTAAAAATCGATCCAGTGGCGGCGGTGCTAGAGGCAAAAAACGAAAAAAAGAAAAGTCGCTCAAACTTCGCTTTGGACGTTTCAAAGGCTCCTGATCATTTTTTGATTTTTTTTGTGGGGGTTGAAAATTGGGGGTTCGGGGTATCAGGGGGCGATAGGAGGTGGGAGAGGATTTGATTCATTTTTTTGACGCTGGTACTTTTATACATATCCTAACGCAGTAATTCAATGCAGATATTAGTACATATTCCACACTAATAATTTCAAGTATTCTCAAAGTTCTTGAAACAAAATTTTTGAAATAATTTAAATTTTCAAATTCTTACAATTCTCAATATTGTTATACTTTCAAAATTTTCAGTTTCCAAAATTTTCAATATTTCCAAAAGTTGAAACATTTTCAAAATGGTCAAAGTGTTAAAAATATTCAAAATTAGCAAAATTTACATTTTCCAAATTTTCCAAATTTTCTAAATTTGCCAAATTTCCCCAATTTTCAGATTTTTCAAAATATTCAAAAATTTCAAAATTTGCAAGACTACCAGAATTTTCAAGATTTTCAAAATTTTCATAACTATCAAAATTCAATTTTCAAAGGTTTCAAAATCTTCAGGTTTTTCAATGTTTTCAAACATTAAAAAGTTTTCATCGAACATTTCAGTTTTTAAATTTTCAAGATCTTTAAACTTAGCGTTGTGAGGGAAGTGCAAAGTCAGTTTACTTGACGTCATTTTTCGACCAGTTAATCTCAAAAGGAAATCTCGCCTCCGATTTTAAATTTGGATATGTTGTAGCTAATCGAAAAATATAAGACACCTATTTTTATAACGGCTGACATGCACTCTAAGGCCCGTATCGTCAGTCGTCCCTACAATTGTAGTGCGCGTTTATGGCCTCCTTGATTGTCATAGTTTTCTAGTTCTCCGTGTCAGAACTCTATTTTGAGGTTATGTCACAAACATCTATTTGCATCAAATTGTGCTTGCTTTTGAGTTATATCATGTTTTATCAGCCTGAAATTTCCTACAATTTAAAAAGAAAACATGTCTTCACAATAGGAGAGCGCTGACGCTGACACGGGACAAGTGTAATCTAGAAATTTTCGAAGGCCTTAGGCCGGTATCGTCAGTCGTCTCTACAATTGTAGGGCGCGTTTATGGCCTCCTTGATTGTCATACTCCTTTCTCTCCTTCAGAAAAATATTAGTTTCAAAAAGCGCCCGAATACTTTTTTCGACAGCATCACTGGTTTTTTCCAATATTTTGTAATGGAGATAATTTGTTCCAAACGACGCAACAAAACCATATAGGTTATCTAAAAGAAAAGGATATGTTTCGGCATTTTAATCTAATATTTTATTTTGGTGGTATACTACCCCTGAATCCTATTCAAACCGTAGACCGGAATGCGTCATTTTTTCATATGTAATTGAAGTCTGGTAACCTGGTGAGAAGACATTTTTCTCCCTAACAGTGGTGAAACAGCAGTTTTTCTACTAAACTCATGGAGAGGATAATGTGATAGCACCGTAAGACAAGTTGTTCCAGCGGACACATGCTTTCAATTGATGAATGTCCCAAGAGAACCACATGACAAATTTCGTGAGAAATATCAGATGCTGTTATTTTACTTTGGTCAATATAAATTTATATGAAAGAAATAATATAAAATTAGAATTTCTCACGCATAACCAATTATCAAAATAGATATTTAAAATTTGTAGATTACCTGGATAGTTCACATTATATAAAGTAATAAAAAATGTAAATATGTATTTCTGAAATAAAGAAATGTCTACATGATTAGAGTTGTTCTTACAATTAGGAATAGCTCACACCTGAAAAAAATAGGCAAAAAACTGGAACAATTCAATTGATTTTCATCACTTGCTATCAAAAAGGCATTATTATAAAATAACAATATTTATTTGTATGACAATTTTATAATTTATATATATATATTTATACGCGAACGAAACGCTCGAAAGATATAAGGTTTTTAAACCTTGGAAACAAAACGAAGCCAGTTCTTACCGTTTTATAATATTACAAAATATTGAAAACAATGTGATATTGGCAAAAAAGCTTTCAGGGGTGACTTTTAAGGGTCCGTCCAATTACCGTTAATGGAGAATGCCTAATATCTTGCGTCAGGCCATAACCTATGAAAAAATTACGCATTTCGGTCTATATGGTTTGAATAGGATTCAGTGCTAGTTTACCACCTAAATAAAATATTAGATTACACCAAAATGCGTCTATTGATCTTCATCATTTTATATTAGAATACCATGAAATTTGTATGACAATTTTCCGATTTTTCACGGGAAAGAAACACTCGAAAAATACGGGTTGTACCCCCGTAAACAACACTTATATTCTTTTACAAAACATTTGAAAAAATCAGGGAGGTAGTTTTTAAGGGTGATTTTCATCCCGCCAATTACTATTAATGCACAATATGCTAATCTGTGTCTCATATTTTGCGCTAACATATAGAAAAATTACGCATTTTGGGATGTATGGTTTGAATAGTATTTATGGGTAGTTTACCCCCAAAATCACATATTAGATTAAAAAGCGTCATTGTCGATTAGAAAACCTTCATTTAATATTATGTATGACGTTTTTCTATTTTTTACGCAAAAAACGATCGAAAGACCCTACAAAATGTGCTGGTTGCAACCCTGGCAAACAAAACTAGTCCCATTTTCAATGGTCAATACGTTAATATTTTTAAAAGGTAGTTTCTATTTGGGTTATTATTATTATTATTATTATTATTATTATTATTATTATCTTGATTTTGGTGTGTTCTCCTTTGTTATTTTTCGTAAGCGTATTATTGTCCTATGCCTTTTTGTTCGTATACTTTTTCTTATGTTTTTTGGCCTAGGGATACGTATTCACTGCTACTGTCCTGGCCACTGTCTTGAAATATATTTCCATCGATATTTCGTTGCTCGCTAATCTGTATTTTGTCAGGTGACTTTATCAGTGCGTTTTGAAAAGTGAATTTCTTGGATATATGAATGTGAGAGAATTTCCACTTTCCCCCGCGCCCCTGGAGCCTGTGGTTCTCGATAGTTGCTTCCGAAAGATTTTTGACTCGCTTCAGTTATTTTCGTGCACCGATAAGTATGAATAAAATGTCCCATCACTATCCTAGTCGCAACTGAGTCACGTGACATCTGGACAAAACAACATTGTTGCCAGACTTAGCGATTTTCTGTATTTTTTCTCTTCTTGTCCGCTGGCTATTTCCAGCATTTTTGGCTACATTGGTAATTCCATTAAAGTTCGCCTTTTTTACACTTAAACCCTCTTCAAGTGCCGAACGCAACTAGTGATTACGCTGCGCTATCTCCCCAGCCAACATATAATGGAAGTAGGAAGCTTTTACTGTAGTCATTTTTCTGTACGGAAGCAGCCGGGTCTGTATGGCAGGCACATCGTGCATCGGCATCATGGAAGAGAACTCTGGGAGCAACTTATTGGACACAAATTTAAGTTTTGAGAACCATGTCATTAATAAACTTCGAGTATGCTATTGTAAATATAAGTCACTTTGGAGATACAAACACATTTTAACCAGTGATATAAAATTAAGACGTACCAATGCACTAATCCTCACTCATCTAGACTATGGCGCTACAGTATATTATAATTTTCTTATGGATGAAATGAAGCACAAGTATTACAAAACTGCTGCATGAGATTCTGGTTCAAAGATATACATATACAAGAACCGGATATTATGTGAGAGAAAATCTTTTAAAATTCAAGCATCGTGTATTATTTCAGTATGAAACTCTACTATATAAAGTTTTAAAATATAAATTACCCAGCTATCTGTTTATTGCTTTGGAGAAGAGATGTTCACTCCGCCAAGTTTCCTTACGCAACAATGCCTATTTCAATATTCCAGTTCATACAACATCTAAATTCAAAAAATGTTTTACTTACACGGCACCATATCTACTGAACGATCATTTAGAGCTTTTTGAAGAACCTTACATCCAAAACTTCAGAAATGAGATGGAAAAAGTGCTACTAGAAGCTGCAAAGATTTGAATCTACAAATTAAATTTATGGCGCTTGCTACACTACCCTCCATTAACACTCAGACTATATCGTATTATATACTGTGTTGTGCATAATATTTGTTGTGAATACTAATCATTCTGTTGATGTTAAAAACGCTTATGAAGTTAACTTTTTAGGGGGAGGTGAAAAATGGCCCTGCCAATCCTCTTTCCTTTTGGAATGTTGTCGTTTTTATATTTTATGTATATACATCCCACAAATGCAACTACCAGTTTGTAATGTCATTTTAGTTTTTATTGTCCTTTATCTTAGATGTACTCTTTTTTAGTTTAGCCTTTTGATTTATGTTATTTATTATTGAATTTAGTTAAAGTGCCACAATGTTAGTTCAAGGTTTTCGCATTTCTACCAGTGATCGTGTAACACCAAATTATGTCAGGCGTGCGTAAGAAGTGCATAGTGCATTAGCAAGTACTTGATAGACTTTATTTATATCTGCGGATAGACAACTGACAATAATGGGATGGCCACACACAAGATTTTTCTTTCGTGGCATTACTTTTATTTGTCATTGATACTCCTTTGTGGCAACAGTCTTTGAAAATTTATATTTGCATAATTGAATTTGACAAATAAATTATTATTATTAATAAAAAAATTTATTATTATTATTATTATTATTATTATTATTATTATTATTATTATTATATGCATCTAGCACTGTTTTAGTTGAGTATTCAACTTTGTCTTCAATGCTTTGTAAGTAGAAAATTGTATCTAATTTCTTTGATTGAAGCTCTAGCAAACTTTCCTAATTGAACTGTTTAAAGTCTCTTACCGTGATACTATAAATTTCTGTTTTTTAACAATATCTTTCACGTTCATACTACATCATACGACTTTATGGTCTGAAATACCACAAGCATCCAGTATAAAACATTCATCAAACAATTGTGGTTTATTGGTGAAAATCGTGTCCAGAATAGTTTCTGTATCATTCGTTACACGAGGAGCACGTTTGCCGAGCTAAGTAAAGCCCACCAACTCAAAGCAAGGAGAAAGAGCGTTCTGTGGATTCAGAAGATTAGCATCTAGATCACCAGTAATAATAACTTTGTCAAAATTAAGACAGATTAATTGCAGCAGAGTGTCTAAGATGTTGACGCATTCTGGAACACTTTCAGATGGAGGTCTATATAAGACACCTACAAGAAGTTTACATTTGTTTGTGTTTGTTAGTAGATATTTGTAACCACAAGCTTTCCAAACACGTGCCTGCATTAATCAAACATGATACACTCCACTTGATAGTTTGAACGAACGTATACGCCGACTCCACCGCCACGAGTGCTTCTATCGCAGCGAAAGAAATTGTAATCTCTGATACTCACCGAACTGCTAGGAATGTTTTGGTTCAACCACGTCTCTGAGACAGCAAAAATGTGGAATTTTTCGACTAATATTAAGATAACAACCGCATCGAAGTCCGACATGAGAGATCTGCAATTCAAATGACCTATTCTTAAGTTATTATTCATATTGAATTCTTGATTTAAGTAGATCTAATTTACTTAGATAGTACGAACATTGTATACTGTTAACAGAGTGATCAGTCGGGCAATTGGTTTTTAATTTATTGTTAATTTCTTTGCAATTGATACAGATAATATTAGGTGAACTGCACTCTCTCTTTTCGTGATTACCTGAGCAATTAGGGCATATGGTAGAAGGATTTTTGCAGTCCTTTTATGTCCAGACTTGTTACTTCTATAGCACCTAACAATATTGAAATGTTCTCTAATGCCACAACTCTTCCAGCCAACATACAAAAAACCCTTTCCCATAACGTTTTTGAAAACAGAAGGAGGAACTTCTGAAACAACATTAACATTATTTTTATATTCAAGTTTTTCAACCAATTATTATTTACAGGGAGACTGAGATCATTGTCTCCAATTATGTTATCCGAAATCTGAGGATTATCAGCTGCAGACCGATCCACACCCTGTACTAAAGTCCTTGGGCGTAGTTTTTTGGGCTCATCGATATCAAAAGTTGTTTCCAGCTTCCCGCTTAAGGCCATCTTTCAAATTCTGCAGAGATTTTATGTCAGCACAATTAATTAGTATACCATCTTTGACCAGTTTTGTGCCAGTAACATTAGCTTTCATAGCACCTGGCCTAAATTTAGATTTCACTTCTTTTTCTAACTCCGCATTCCCCATGTTCTGCTCTGTTGATTTGCTTACTAATACAGCTGGTGTGTTTACCTTCTTTTTTACCGCTTCAGAATAAGGAACTGACAAGGAATGAGGCAAGAAACGGGTAGCCGATGACGACACAACAGGATCAGAGTGCATTTGCTTTTTCAACATTATTGGAAAACTCAAGTTCATCACATATTTTTCTAACAACTGCTTTTCTCTCGAGAAACAATCAACTTCTTTTTATTAAAGTGTCAGTATATTCTTTGTTGATTACTGCACAGTTTTTTATTCCCTCTTCGATGTGACAATCCTAACAATTGCATCGAAACACTTCCCATGAAGTACTGTATCACAGCTCGCATTAGAACATTTCACTTCACTGGATAAACAGAATTTAACGGAAAATTTGCATTTATTATCGGTAGGTCTAGTCGGTTCGACCGGCTGGCTCGAAATCGCGATTTGGTTCATGCACAATTGGCTCGGCCAGCTTGATTCTTTGATGAGGGAATTAAAAAACTTCCGATCCGATGGGGAAAATGCATCAACAATAGAGGAGATTATACAGAAAAATAAGATGTAAATAATCTTGTATTTACTATACCAATAAAAGGCCAACGAGGTGATTAAAACGTTAGTTTGGTTTGGTGGCTAGTAAAATATGGGGATCGATCAGACAACCTATTAGGCGGTTTTATTTGAATAGGAAGAATTCACATTTACCTTTAAGAAAGCATTTCACTATGGCTAGGGTCTTTGTTCTTGTTGCAATCGAAGGCTAAAATTATTTCTCACAGCGGTAAAATGTACTACTATACTGGTGCATATTAAGACACTGTGAAGGGCGCTTCACATGCTATAAAAATTGACAAGTGTAAATCTTTATCATATAATATCACAAGATTTATAGATTAATTTACGAAACTTCGACAACCTCGTGATTGAGCATTTCGCTCTAGTGTCATTAGTTATCAAGGTATTGGCGATACCTATTTCGGCAAAGAGCGAGAAAGAAATGTTTTTATCATTAATGTACTTTTCTTAGCTGGAAACAACTCTATCAATGCCAGAAAGAGGAGTTTACAGTATGCTCCACCAATCGATCACACAAAGTGCAAAAAATATCAACACAAATAGACTGTATGAGCTAATTAACCAAATGCTAAGAATTCAATTCATGCTCATATTTAATTTCGTTGTTGTTCTTCGAAACTGTAAGAGATGATTTCAAAATGTGCATATAGTCAAAAATTTGAGGAATTCTTTATGTGATTGATACATATTGAACCTCTGAGTGGGTATCAACTGGGAAAATACAGTACTAGACCAACCCATATACCCTGATGGATGGATCACCTTTTTACGCCCGTCGTATCTGTGTTGTCAGTCCCATACCGATTTAAAAGGTTTATTGCCAGGAGAAGTTTATGTTGTAAACTTGAAGCAATATCACTCAGAATAAATACATGAGCTTTGGACACGCTGTATACGATCAACATCATACCTTGTCATACAAGGCCCATAAACTGAGTCGCATTAATTGAATAATGACAGAACAAGCGTGTCACGAAGCAAACCCTTAAGTTCGGTAGAAAAGATATGACGATGTGGAAATAACATTTTAAGCCAACCATAAGCTCGGCCAATGCACTTATCAATATGCTTTGAAAACCTCAGGTCACTATCCATTATCAAGCCTAAATTCCTAGTAGCGGATGTATGAGGAATAACATTATTATTAATTGAAATATGGAATGAATCTGCCATGCTCTTTTTGTGTTTCCCGAACAATAAAACATTTGACTTGGTTGGATTAACAGATAACTGATGTGCTCTTTCAATTGTCAAATTACTAAGATCTTCATTTAACTATGTAACCGCAGTTGTATCTGTATTAGAGAACGAAAATTTCATCTGGGTATCATCAGCATATAAATAAGGCTTTGAATATATCAAACTACTAGTAATATTTGCAGAGTATACTGAAAAAACTAATGGACCCAAGATAGAGCCTTGATGTACCCCACACAGAACAGGCTTGGAAACAGACACCCCGGAAGAGGTTATGACAGACTGCGTCCTCTTTGAGAAATAACTTTTGAATAGTTTAATAGCATTAACGGAAAATCCCATGTATTTTAAAATAGAAAACATTAACTGGTGATCAATTGTATCAAATGCCTTTGTGTAATCAAGCAATACAAGAGCCGCTGTATTGCCGTTATCAATATCCCTGATAATTTCGTCCGTAACATCTAGAAGCGCTGTCGTGTAACTAAAACCTTTCGAAATCCTGACTGAAATGAAGGCAGCAAATCGTAATTATCTATATGAAGCATTATCTGAAATCTTATAATTTTGTCTAGAACTTTAGACAGCAAAAACAAGAGTAATTATTTGTAGCAAATTGAAGGTAAAATTCGAAAAATTGCGCGTTTCGAAAAAAAAGTGACGTTTTTTTTTAATTTGGAAAAATAATGCCACTAATCCCCTGTATCTCCGCTACTGGTGCACGTTAAATGTGGACAATTCTAAGGTTAATCCACATACCAAATTTTAGTTCATTCCAGTTGACGGTTTTGAAGATAAATGAATTTTGGCACTGTTAGTTCCGAAATGAGTGAGAAGCTAACAACATTTTTTAAACATTTACATAAGGTGTATGTGTCTATACCTGCTTTTCCAGCTAGCTGAGCTATTTTGTTGGCTACCGTCTCATTTCCGACAAAAAGAATACATTATAGAAAACCAGTAATTATTGTGGAGCCAAGTAAGTTGACTACTGGTTGTCATCCCAGAGGCCAGTAGGCCCCAAGCCCAATGGGTTAAGCACATTTGAAATAGTTAAAATATTACATTTCAGAAACCTACCTGCTGCCATTTCAGATCCTGGAATTCAGTCGCAGAAACAGAAGACATAGCCAGATGAGCGCCACACAAAAGAAAACCAAATATCGCGGCCACGTAGGATTTCAACGGCATCATGGCGTACGCGAGGAAAACAACGAAAACGACCTGAAACAGAAGATAATGGTTGTAGGTTTGCATTTAAATATTTGCATGTCACCGATATTATTTTCTATTTGCGAGACAACCGAAAATTTTCTTGGGCATTAGAGATAAAGTTCTTGAAATTTACTACCGCTATAAATAAGTATCAAAATAGAAGCGCATCGTACGCTACTGTTAACGAGGTATGCCTCTGATGGCCGTTTGCACCCGCTTTTTTAGCAAATTGATGCTTATCTTTAAGGTACACTTTAGATTGAATTTATGTTACCTGTGGAGCGATGCTTATTTAAGCATACTATTGACTTGGCAACCATGTATATTTTTAGGGATTTCATTTCTACTTTTGAACTAAAGAGCAGAGTACTTTTGTGATATATCATCCTGCCAGAAATACTAATATTTGACGGGTGTGAAATATTCATTTATCACAGATTTATTTTTCATCATGGGTTCTGCAGCAAAAAAAAAGAGCCCCCAATTTTTCCCTACAAGAAAAATCATTATTGATGAACATTATATCCGAATATAAACATAATAACAAAACACAGAACAACTAATGTCCTCACTTGGAGAGAAAAGATCGAGACATCAGAAATGATTTCCAATTTCTTCAATCACCGGAAAATTATTTTAGGATCAAAGAGTGTTTAACGAAATATTACAACATTAAAAAAACTATTAGGAAACAAGTCGCTGATGACACATTAACAATGTCGGACTATAATGAGGTTAATTTCAACTAATTCTTGTAAAAGTTCCATGTCATTTTCTCACAAACCGCCTTCAGAATCAAAACAAGACTATTTACCTGTATTTCCAGATTATGTGCAGCTTAAACTCTACACATCTTCGGTTTATCTTTTTGACATTTGAGCTTAAATTAAAGTTACAAATATACAGCAGACTTTTTGGGATAAGGTCCACCTTAGATTAAGCTTCTGTTAAGCAAGGCGGAACAAACGGCCATGACTATGGTGAGGTATCCTTAGGCGTTTGAGACATAAAACAGATGTTTCAGTTTCATTATCAAAAATATAATACTAACCTGCCACGTTCCCTCAGCGGCGACTTTAGCGGTTGCAGAGGTTGGGTACAGTGGTAGTGATAAGGCGCAGAAGGTGGCCAGAAAAAATAGGACGACGTAACAGACCCACAGAAGATAGGCGTCTTGCATGAATCTGTAACAAAAGAAATGTATGTTTATAATATACTCAAACCTCAGTCTCGCGCCGTCAAAATAAACACCCGTGCGCGAAGTTCCTATCCGCGCGTTACTACGCTGACCATAAATGCTTTGTCAGGCAATGACAAGCGAATAGAAGCGACGATCTAGCGATTATGTATGTTTTCACGCGGAGTAAATGAGATTTGAATAGACCATATCTAACACAACTTACGCTAATGAGGTTTGGTTGTGATTTGCGGTTTTCTTGTATATTGCTCATAACTCCGCCGGTCAGATTTTTTTAGTTGATAGATTAATGATGATAGAAATCTTTTGATAAGATATCAACAAAACGACGGTCCCACTACCGACAAATAAGGGATTTGTTTTTATCCTTAGACCAGGCGAACGTCGATATGCAGAGTCGAATTAAAGATGGATTTAAGTGTTGTGAGGCAATTAACTACTCCTAACTTAATCAATCTGACAGAGATAAATTGCCTAAGTAATGCAATGTATAAGAAATAAAATACACAAAGTAGTTAGTAGTGAAAAACGAATTTGGACTAGGGCACAAGGGGTTTGTTTTGAATCAAAATTATTTAGACAGTAGCCGAAAAACAAGTATACCACAACTCGATTAGGCTTTGGCCACATTAAACTTTAACCGATCCGAAAATGGGTCCTAGTCGATTTTTCAGAAAATTGGATGTGAAATATTTCTCGCTTTCCTCAACAAAAGTTTTCATGGGACCAAAGCAATACTAAGATTATTTTTTGAGAAACGGGGAGAAAGCTTGTCTGATTTTCAAATAGAACAAATACTCACAGGGTTGTTATACTGAAGAAATTATTTCATTTATAAACCTTTGAGGAAGTGGTGTTGGAAGGTGTCATGTTGATCCTGGCCATGATGCTTACAATGCCAATTCAAGGGCAAGCTTGACACTGAAATGGTTCTGACACGAGTTATTCGAGAATTAAAAAAAAATTACTCTAGAGGACACTGCGCTTCAGAAGGGCACATCAAAGTCGTAGTTGTTTAGTTGTGTCTGATTATGACCTGTACATTTTACAATTCATGATGTTGATTTTGAGAGCGAAAGAAAAGGCGCATAAATGTGACCATAGCCTTAGGGTATTACAATTTATTGTATATTAATTTGAGTTTCTATGTTTTGATCTGCTTCCGACATATCGAACGGCTTGGATCACCTTTTTCGAATGATAAGGAGCTGAATCTTGTGGAGAGCATATCAAAAAAGCCACGTGTGTCTAGGGGGTTTGGGCGCCAGATTTACATCTGCAATAATACCTATGAATTTTATTGCATAATCACCAGGTAAATTCTTGTTATTTTAATAAACTTGTCTATAAGATATCTATAGTCGATACTTTATTGGGTTTCTAAAACGTAAGTACATTCGTATAGTGTGGATACCTTCTACGTCATGTAACGCTACACCAACGTTTGGTCCTTGCGCCTTTGCTAACAGCTGAAGTGCTAATGTAGGGTTGGTACCTCCTCCCATAAATAATCATTGGAGGATGGTATATATTAATAAGACCACTAGCTGTCTTATAGGTCCCCTAGATTCGGTACATACACTTTAATGGTTCTCTGGAGTAATTTAAAAATCCATTCTATGTGCACGTTCACCATTCTTTTAAATCGGCAAACTTCAACCTCCTATTTCTCAGAAAATAATCAGGGGATCCATTTGGTCTCATAAGAACTTTTGTTCAGGAACGCGAGATACATATTATACTAAATATTTTGCAAATCGGTTTTCATATACAGCTCTAGTGTTCCCGACAGATGCCCAGGAATGGTGAAGGTTTTTCGTAGATTGCAAAAAGCAGTTTAGGCTGAATAAAAGCAGATTTTTTAATTGGTAAGTGCTAATACAGTACTCGGCGCAGCAACAGTTGTGAGTCTTAATTTTTCTCGTTCCAGTTATTTCATTCTAAGCTTTGCTAGAAATGTTTCATACTTTACATAACTTTGAAAAATGCAAAACATTGGAGACAAATAAACCAGAAAATATAAATACTAAAAAGAGCCAACAGGAACTTTACCTTTGAATCCCATATTATTATTATTTTAGCACAAAAACCTATTATTTCACTATAAATCTATTAATTGGATCAATGTAGTAACAGCAGTAATTTCCATATTATGTTCAACTAGGTATTGTACCTTTAGCCAAGGAACTGTTCGGATTGCACACAACATAAACACCTAAGTAGAAAAATAG